>CM076569.1:503830073-504065624 GCA_034641835.2 Pinus albicaulis
GATTGTAGGTTTTAACCCTGAACAGAAATTATCTACACACGAATCTTATAACAGAAAATAAACAATAGCAAGAGCATAAAACATAAAACAGATAAACACAGAGATTTTCCCCTGGATCCCAAATCGGGATGACTAGCTTGATATCTCATTATATTCCTTTTAGTGTTACAACACATATATATACATGCCGAAGCATACATAAACCCCAATCCATTAACCCTAGATTAGAACATAACCGTAGTTCCCTTGACCGGATCTACAAAATACCAGGGGTCGAAAACCATCGTACCCCAAAAACCATGTGCAATATCATGCACAAAACATGGGTGGGTCCGCCTATATGTGGGACCACACACCAAAAAAAAATTCGCCGGGGCGCTGCCCAGTGACCCCCCTACTGCACCCAGCGCAACGTATAACACATGGCGCTCGTCATGGAAAGAATATAACACATGCCCAACATTCTCCCACTTGTTGTTCTCTTTCCACAAGGGGCCACAGGAGAGCTTAGTCATTGGGCCAATTCTTCAACACCCATTGTTTCTCTACACCAAGAGAACTTCTTAGAGCTCACAAACTTCGTTAATGCATCTACAACATTCTTCAAAGTGTCCACCTTTACTAGAAACACCCTTTTAGCCTCAACCATATCTCTAAAAAAGTGATATTGAACATCAATGTGCTTTGTCTTTGAATGATAAGCAGGGTTCTTAGCCAAGAAAATTTCACTTTGGCTATCACAGTCTATCCTTATAGCTTGCTGTACCAACCCCATAATTGAACACAATCTCTGCAACCAAACTGCTTCCTTGCTTGCATGAGTGGCTACTATGTATTCTGCCTCCGTAGTTGAAAGTGCCACTACAGACTGTCTTTTACTCATCCAACTAACTGCGCCTCCACATAGGCTAAACACATACCCACTTGTAGAAATTCTTTGGTCCAGATCTCCAGCCCAGTCTACATCAACAAAACCACGGATGTCCAACATTCTTTCCAATCCTGGTCTTCCCTAGTAGCACAAGCCATAATCACTAGTGCCACGTAAATATCTGAAAACCTGCTTCACTGCTGTCCAATGCTCCTTCCCTGTGTTTGACATAAACCTACTCAATACTCCCACTGCATGTGCAATGTCTGGTCTAGTATAGACCATTGCATACATCAGGCTACCCACTACACTTGCATATGGAACACGAGACATATCCTCCTCTTCTTCTTGTGCCTTGGGACACTGTTCAGTAGATAACTTTACTCCTACAAGAATAGGAACATTCACCAATTTACTATCCTGCATATTGAACCTCTGCAATATAGTCTTGACATACTTCCTCTGGTTTAACCAGAGCTTCCTCTTTGCCCAATCTCTCTTAATTTCCATGCCCAAAATATAGTTTGTAGCACCAAGATTCTTCATGTTGAATTTGGAGAACAGTTGGGTCTTCAAATCTTAGATAATTTCTTTGTCATTTCTAATGAACAACATATCATCCACATACAAGACCAAATAAATAACACGGTCACCAATTAATTTAAAATAAACACAGGTATCACATTTCTAATACCACATCCTTGGTGACTGTTTTAACCCATACAGAGACTTCTTCAACCTGCATTCCAGTTCTTTCTTACCCTTTACCATAAAGCCTTCAGGTTGCTTCATGTAGATCTCCTCTTCTAGATCCCCGTGAAGAAATGTTGTCTTCACATCCATCTGTTCTATCTCAAAATCAAATGCAGCAGCAACAGATAAAAGTAATCTAATAGAAGTAACTTTGGCAACATGAGAGAAAATATCACCAAAATCAATTCCTGGCACTTGGGAATAACCTTTTGCTACCAACCGAGCTTTGTATTTCTCCACCTTGCCTTCTACATTCATCTTCTTCTTAAACACCCATTTTCTCCCGATGGGCTTCCTTCCAGCCGACAACTCCACCAAATCCCATGCCTCATTTTTATGCAAGGATGCCATTTCATCAACCATGGCCTCCTTCTAGAGTTTTCCATCCTCTGAATCTACTGCCTCCCTGACAGTTCTGGGATCATCATCAGTTATAGTTAAGGCAAAACCTGAACAAAAAGCAGATGGACTATACCTTTCTGGTTTCCTTCTTTCCCGAACTGATCTTCTCAAAGCTGGAGTTTGTGGCTCTTCATCTTCTGAGTCTTCTTCTGTTGTAGAGTCTGATTCATCCTCCTTTAGCTCAAACTCTATCTTCTCAGGTTCCTTTGGTATGATTTCATGTTTAACAACATCCTTCACCTCTCTAAACACCACATCTCGGCTGTACACAACCTTCCTTGTTTCTGTGTTCCAAAGCTTGTAACCTTTTAAACCATCCTTATACCCAATAAAGATGCACCTTTCAGATTTATTATCCAACTTGGTCCTTTTCTCCTTTGGAACGTGTACATATGCATCACATCCAAATACCCTTAGATGTGAAAGAGAGGGTTTCTTACCAGTCCATACCTCATGTGGAGTCTTATCCTCCAACGGTGATGAAGGTGATCTGTTAACTAAGCAACATGCAGTCTCCACTGCCTCTGCCCAGAATTCTTGTCCTAACTCGGTACCACTGAGCATGCTTCTTGCCTTTTCCATCAGTGTTCTATTCATTCTGTCTGCAACTCCATTTTGTTGAGGTGTGTATGGAATAGTCTTCTGTTGTGCCATACCACACTTCATACATAACTCTTCAAATTCCTTCTTGCAGAACTCCCCACCATTATCTGTCCTTAGTGCCTTTATCTTCTTCTCTGTCTGGTTTTCCACTAGAGCCTTAAATTCTTTAAATTTGTCAAATACTTCAGATTTCTTCCTCAAGAAATATATCCATGTATTCCTTGAGAAGTCATATATGAGTGAAACATAGTACACAGACTTTCCCAGTGATGGAACTGACACAGGTCCAAACACATCATTGTGCACAAGTTCTAATATCTTATTCACCCTCTTAGCACCAAAAGGAAAACTCACCCGATTCTGCTTCCCATATACACAATGTTCACAGAAATCGAAATCCAGAGAACAATTAGACATACCTTCTACCATACCATTTCTATGTAGTATCCAAAGGCCCTTCTCTCCAATATGTCCAAGTCTTTGATGCCATAGCATGGTCTTTTCTCCAGAGATAGCTAGGCTTTCCGCTCCACTTTCAGGAACCACATAATTGTTACACCCATCAATAACAGTGCTACCTTGTAGCTTGTACAGAGTTCCAGTCCGAACTCCCCACATTAATACTAGTGCTCCCCGAACCATCTTGCAAGCATCTTTCTCGAACACTGTTTTTACACCTGCATCATCCATCTTGCTTACATAAATCAGATTTCTGGCCAATGCAAGAATATGCAGAACACCAGGAAATGTTCTAATCCTTCCACCTTGAAGCTTCATCTTGACCTTTCCACGTCCGACGATTCTGGCCTTCCTATCATCCCCTAGGAATACATCGCCACCATCATACTTCTCATACTCGCAGAACCACTCCCTATGGGGAGTGAAGTGAAAGGATGCACCTGAGTAAATTAACCATGACTCATGATCTACATGTGTATTTGAAGAGGAAGCCAAATACACATCCCCACCTTCATCCGAGGTGGTTTTTGCCTCTGTAGAAGGAGCATCATCAGATCCCTTTCCTTTCTCAGGAGCTTTAGATCTGCATTCCTTTTTGTAGTTTCCTTCCTTTCCGCATTTCCAGCATACCTTTACAAAATTTCCAGGAGATTTAGATCTCTCTCTAGATTTGGATCTCCCACTCGAAACCTTATTCTGGTTTTTTTTTGGGACCTTCCTCGTACAGATAAGGCTTCTCCATTCTGGCCCTCCATATTTCTCTGTCTCATTTCCTCCAACAGTAAGGCTGAGACAATGTCATCAAAATTCAAGGTAGTTGTATTGCTACCTATTGCAATAACCAGACTGTCCCACGAGTCTGGTAGAGAACACAACAAACTAATGCACTTATCTTCATCTGATATTTTAATATCAACAGATGACAGCTGACTTACCACAGTATTGAATGCGTTCAGATGCTCTGTCACCAAGTCTCCATCCTTCATCCTCAGGTTATACAACTTTTTCCGTAGGAACAACTTATTCACCAGAGACTTAGATTGGTATAAAGTCCCAAGTTTTTCCCACAAATTCTTCACCGTAGCTTCCCCAGATACATTCAACAATACTGAATCTAAGACACACAACCGTATTGTGCTCTTAGCCTTCCGATCCAGTTTCTTCCAGTCTTCATCTGACATTGCCGTTGGTTTAGTACCTGGATCTACCGCGATCCACTGATCTTTATCCACCAGCAGATCCTCCATCTTGAGCTTCCAAAACTCAAAACTCTGACCATTAAATTTCTCGATCTCTATCTTTCCGCCGCTCGCCATATTCTTTCACCGCAAGAATCGATCCCGCAGATCTCCCACTGCACAGGGTCTACCACAGGCCCGAGCAAAAAACCCTCAACAACAAAGGCGTCCCCTTGAAGCTGAAATAGCTCTGATACCAAATGTAGGTTTTAACCCTGAACAGAAATTATCTACACACGAATCTTATAACAGAAAATAAACAATAGCGAGAGCATAAAACATAAAACAGATAAACACAGAGATTTTCCCCTGGATCCCAAATCGGGATGACTAGCTTGATATTTCATTATATTCCTTTTAGTATTACAACACATATATATACATGCCGAAGCATACATAAACCCCAATCCATTAACCCTGGATTAGAACATAACCGTAGTTCCCTTGACTGGATCTACAAAATACCAGGGGTTGAAAACCATTGTACCCCAAAAACCATGTGCAATATAATGCACAAAACATGGGTGGGTCCGCCTATGAGTGGGACCACACACCAAATTTTTTTTCGCCGAGGCGCTGCCCCGGACCCCAACAGGGGGGGTTGCCGCCCCCCCTATGACCCCCTTGCTACACTCGGCACAACGTACAACACGTGGGGCTAGTCATGGAAAGAGTATAACACATGCCCAACAAGGATGAGCCTAATATATGACCAGTCCACACTGTCATATGCCTTTTGTAAGATAATTTTCATCACCACTACCTCCTTCTTACATGAGGGGATGGAATGGATACATTCTTGTACACATGCATTAACATCATGAAGTTGTCAACTATTTAAAAAATAGAATTGTACATGAGGGGATGGAGAATATTCCATGAATATTCCTAAGGTGCCGACTGCACTGCCAAGTCATTAGTATGTCAATGTTCTACACAATTTTTACCTGTTTGAGAAGATGAACAATAGACCATAACTTACTCACACGAACTCAGATTTTAACGAAACGAGTTGCGTTGGAATCTTGTTGACAAGTTCTAACCGCTCGTTATAGTTTGGAGAATTTTTTAGCACTTTTGTTTTTTAGCTAAATACTGAGCCTCTAATGACATATGCCTTGAAATCACTTTAGAAATAAACTTGTAATTGATGTTGAAAAGAGAAATAGGTATGTAATCTAGAAAATATTTTGGGGAAGAGGAATTTGGGATGAGAGCCAAGAAATTAGAATTCATAGCACTAGTGATATTACCTGGTGTTCAAGCCTCTTCAACAATCTCCAGCAGATATTGTTGCAATAGATCCAAGAAATGTATAAATAAATCCACCGGCCAACCATCCGGTCCCGAGATTTTGTCTTTTGCAAAAGACTTAAGAACCAAAGATATTTCTTCTAGATATACTAGGAAATATAGCTCATAGTTTTCATTCTCATCAAACATATTAGGATACATATACAGTGCCCATCTATGATCCTAATAGTTGACATCTCGTCTGGATTTATAAAACTATTCAAAAAATTTGACTGATTCTTCCTGTATCTCAAGAGTAGTGTATTTGATTTCCCCATCTGATGATTCAATATGCTAGATAGCATTTGTATGTTTCCTCTGGTTTGCATACCTATGGGAAAATTTAGTATTTTTATCCCCCTCTCTAATCCAAATCTCTTTGCTCTTGAGCCTCTAGGTTATTTCCTTTATTTTTAGTATCTCATTCTTCCCAGTCTTCTAGAAATTTTATATGAATCATGTCCTCCTGAGTAGGTTCATTTTGTTCCAAGACACTACCAAAAATAGATTTCCTCAGTGATCTTCTATAATTCTGAGATCAATCATTGCTTTTTATTCCTCTCCCATATCCCTATTTGTATTTTTATGACATCAATATTTAACATAAGGGACTGCATCACAGATTCCTCCCGCAAGTCAATTATCTCCTTCCACTTGGAGTTAACCAATTCATTATATTCTTCATCTTGTAGCCATACTCTATTAAAATTGAAAGGTACACATTTTCATATATTCTACATCCTCCACTGTAGCAATATGGGCATGTGATAAAAAATATAAGACTTGTATACACAATATTTTAAATTACCAAGGCACTCAACCAAAGATTATTGTACGAGGAAGCGGTCCAGACGCTTCCCAACATAATCTTCTTCCACCCTATGATTACTCCAAGTAAGGGAGAGAGACAAGGGATAGATGTACACCAAATGATGGCCTGCAAAAATATTATAAAGACGGTCGGCAAGGGGATTAGACCTGCAGTTTCTGCCCCAAGAATCATGTACAAAGAAGGTCATATTCAAATCACCAACCACTATAAGTCCATCCACCCACTAAATATTTCATAGTTGTATATGATCCCAGAAGTTGGAACGTTCCTGATAAGGAGAATATATATTAAGTAGATGGATACGACACGAAATACCCTTCATATGGCCAGACATAAGGATGCCTGCAAAAATACTGAAGGCATGAAAATACGTTATGACAAGATCCCACATAGAAATAAGACCACCCGAAGATATAGAGGAGTTGACCCCAACAATGTGCTAAGAGGGGAAAATTTCTTGTAAATAAGAAACTGTTTGAGAGGACTCAACAAGGGTTTCTTGGATCGGTACAATGAATAGTCGAGAGTCTAGCATCAAATGTCAGAGACTCGAAAGTTTGGAGTGGTTCCCCAAACCTCTAATGGTCATGGATAAGATCTTCAACATGGATTTCCCTGATCATCAATGCTCTAAGAACCTGAAAGTCAGGAGAGGAGATAATAGGGACATCAAGTAAGCTAGTGGATTCATAAAAAAGGGTAGAATGAGAGGCAAGGCATCCGTGGAAATGTTGGCTACCCTTGCTCTCGGTCTTACGAACCGTAATATCATAGTAGAGCCCGGACTAATGTAGGGAGAGGCAGGATGGGAACCATATTGATGAATTGTTAAAGCCTTAATATCCATAGCAGAGTTATGTAGAAGAAATTCAATATCATTACCCACAGGATTATGCAGAGAATATTTCAGATCTTGGCCACCGGAGCACAAAGGGAGCGAGGAAAGGGCAAGTTCCAAAGGGGGAATAGAAGGAGAAATCATAAGAACAAGAGGAATAGGTGGGTAGAGAAAGGGGCACACATTGATGAAGGGGAAAGAGGGGAATGATTGATCAGCGAGGAAGGAAGTACATCATAGGGTTAGGCATCTTGACATGGAACCTCAGGGCTAGGGAAAGATCCAACCAAAGAAGTATGTGGAGGGTACTCTTCTAGAGGAAACGCCACATGAACACCCGCAGGGGGAGGAGATGGGGATGTACAGGGTGGAGAAGAAGAAGAAACTAAAATTCCAGTAGAATAAATCTGACCATAGAAAGTAGCTTTTTGAATAGTGTCGATACCAAGAGTAACAAAAATTCGAGGCTTCTCCGAGCACTAGAATTATGCCTTGGACGAATTGTGCCGAGAAATTTTCCTTTTTGGGCAAAAATTCATCAAATGTCCTATTTTATGAAAAATTAGGCACGTAAATGGAATGCCCCAATATTCCAGGCGTTGTGTGATCTTAATTGGATCCCATTCGAAATCAATTTTCTCAGGAACATCTCCGAAAAATTGAACTTCCACAAGAATCCAAGCCACCCACTTGTCAGTTGCACCCATCACCTTCGGATCAAGAAATATGGATCGCCCAATAGCATTCCCTATCACGGTAAAAGCCCACATTGTCCAGTATTCTAGCGAGTGTCTGGGAAGTTTCACCTACACTATGTCATTTCACGGAGTATCGAGCAAGGGATTAAATCCAATGTACCACTTATGTAATTGCGGGAAACTCCGCCCACGGACCCAAGGGATCTTCAAAGTTTTTTCAAAATCATCCATATGCATAAAATGTATAATGAACCAAGAGTACATGAGGGTACTAACCTTCTGATAATATCCCAGCAACAAATCAAAAACCTTCTTCACCCAATTTTTCATATTAAACTCAAACAACTCTGAGAAAATCCATTTATCGACGAGAGAATGTTTTTGCAAGCTGGTGACCCTGTCCCAAAGGAAGTCATAACTAAAGCTAAGAAACTTGGTCTCAGTATTTGGAAGGATGGATTTACGCTCCTTGCTACGAACCCTTTGGCTCTTAGTGCGAGAAATGTCTGAACCAAAAAATTTCTCCGAGCTATGTGTCTCCAAGACAGATGATATCCCCGCCAGATGTTGATCCAAGCGAAGAGTTGTAGATGGTTCAGTAGGGGGAGATCATTTTACCAAGCCTGCTTTGCCACCATTGTGGCTGGAATAAAGGACTCATGAGACTCCACGTCGGAATCAAGAAAGGTCAAGCAACGATTCATGTCGGAAAATGTCAGAAGGAGAGAAAATGTAGAGATTAATCAAAATCCCACCAAAAACATGACACCACAGCCTGGAAAATAAATGTATATAGTGTGACACAACAGAAGGGTAATCCTTAATCCTGGCATTGACATTATTTGATGGATATGTCTTGAAATGGATTCCAAATGATGGCGATCATCATTAGAATGATTTAAGGAGGGCTTTTATTTCCTGATGGATACCTAACACTAGAGAGAGAGTACAATGCATCGTCTAGATGGCACCCATGGAGATGATGCAGGGCACCTAAAGCCGAATTTTGGACACCTAGATTTGTTTTGAGGCCTGATTTGAGGACACTTCATCAAATTAAGGTTGATCTTGATGCTTAGATACACATCCATTCCTTGCATTGTGCTTTTAGAGTATTTTGACCCTAAAGTAGCATGATTCTATGCTTAGAGAGGAATTATGGCTCACAAGTGTGGAAAAATGTTGGCATATTTTATTTTGTTGAGCGATTGGGTTGGCTTCAAACCCATTTACTTAATGTCTACACAATATTATACTTTATTAGAGGCTTTTAGTTAGATTAATGGAAGTGATATATCTCCTAAAAGAATTATCAAAAACAAGTAAAAGTCACACCATAGGGGTGGTGTAGGTTTTAACCCTGAACAGAAATTAGCTACACATGAATCTTATAACAGAAAATAAACAATAGTGAGAGCATAAAACATAAAACAGATAAACACAGAGATTTTCCCCTGGATCCCAAATTGGGACGACCAGCTTGATTTTTCATTATATTCCTTTTAGTGTTACAACACATATATATACATGATGAAGCATACATAAACCCCAATCCATTAAACCCGGATTAGAACATAACCGTAGTTCCCTTGACCGGATCTACAAAATACCAGGGGTCGAAAACCATCGTACCCCAAAAACCATGTGCAAACTCATGCACAAAACATGGGTGGGTCCGCCTATGAGTGGGATCGCATACCAAAAAAAAATTTCACCGGGGGGCTGCCCCGGACCCCGACAGGGGGGCTGCCGCCCCCCCTGCTGCACCCGACACAACGTACAAATTGTCGGGCTAGTCGTGGAAAGAATATAACACATACCCAACATTCTCCCACTTGTTGTTTTCTTTCCACAGGGGGCCACAGGAGAGCTTAGTCATTGGGCTAATTCTTCAACACCCATTGTTTCTCTACACCAAGAGAACTTATGAGTGCTCACAGACTTCGTCAATGCATTCGCAAATTATTCTTCAAAGTGTCCACCTTTACCAAACACCCTTTAGCCTCAACCATATCTCTAACAAAGTGATATTGAACATCAATGTACTTTGTCTTTGAATGGTAAGCAGGGTTCTTAGCCAAGAAAATTGCACTTTGGCTATCATAGTCTATCCTTATAGCTTGCTGTACCAACCCCATACTCGAACACAATATCTGCAACCAAACTACTTCCTTGCTTGCATGAGTGGCTGCTATGTATTCTGCCTCTGTAGTTGAAAGAGCCACTACAGACTGTCTTTTACTCATCCAACTGACTGCGCCTCCAAATAGGCTAAACACATACCCACTTGTAGATCTTCTTTGGTCGAGATCTCCAGCCCAGTCTGCATCAACAAAACCACGAATGTCCAACATTCTTTCCAATCCTGGTCTTCCCTGGTAGCACAAGCCATAATCACTAGTGCCACGTAAATATCTGAAAACCCGCTTCACTACTGTCCAATGCTCCTTCCCTGGGTTTGACATAAACCTGCTCAATACTCCCACTGCATGTGCAATGTCTAGTCTAGTACATACCATTGCATACATCAAGCTACCCACTGCACTTGCATATGGAACACGGGACATATACTCCTCTTCTTCTTGTGTCTTGGGACACTGTTCAGCAGACAGCTTTACACCTACAGGAATAGGAACATTCACCGGTTTACTATCCTGCATATTGAACCTATGCAATATAGTCTCGACATACTTCCTCTGGTTTAACCAGAGCTTCCTCTTTGCCCGATCTCTCTTAATTTCCATGCCCAAAATATAGTTTGCAGCACCAAGATCCTTCATGTCGAATTTGAAGAAAATTTGGGTCTTCAAATCTTGGATAATTTCTTTGTCATTTCCAATCAACAACATATCATCCACATACAAGACCAAATAAATAACACGGTCACCAATTAATTTAAAATAAACACGGTGATCCTCCTTGCTTCTAGTGAAGCCAAGTCCCCGTATATAGGTATCAAATTTCTGATACCACATCCTTGGTGACTGTTTTAACCCATACAGAGACTTCTTCAACCTGCACACCAATTCTTTCTTACCCTTCACCATAAAGCCTTCAGGTTGCTTCATGTACATATCCTCTTCTAGATCCCCGTGAAGAAATGCTGTCTTCACATCCATCTGTTCTATCTCAAAATCAAATGCAGCAGCAACAAATAAAAGTAATCTAATAGAAGTAACTTTGGCAACAGGAGAAAAAATATCACCAAAATCAATTCTCGGCACCTGGGAATAAACTTTAGCTACCAACCGAGCTTTGTATTTCCCCACCTTGCCTTCTACATTTATCTTCTTCTTAAACACCCATTTTCTCCCAATGGGGTTCCTTCTAGCCGACAACTCCACCAGATCCCATGCCTCATTTTTGTGCAAGGATGCCATTTCATCAACCATGGCCTCCTTCCAAAGTTTTCCATCCTCTGAATCTACTGCCTCCCTGACAGTTCTGGGATAATCATTAGTTATAGTTAAGGAAAAACTTGAACAAAAAGCAGATGGACTATACCTTTCTGGTTTCCTTCTTTCCCGAACTGATCTTCTCAAAGCTGGGGTTTGTGGCTCTTCCTCTTCTGAATCTTCTTCTATTGTAGAGTCTGATTCATCCTCCTTTAGCTCAAACTCTATCTTCTCAGGTTCCTTTGGTAGAAATTCATGTGTAACAACATCTTTCACCTCTCTAAACACCACATCTCGGCTGTACACAACCTTCCTTGTTTCTGGGTTCCAAAGCTTGTAACCCTTTAAACCATCCTTATACCCAATAAAGATACACCTTTCAGATTTATTATCCAACTTGGTCCTTTTCTCCTTTGGAACATGTACATATGCATCACATCCAAATACCCTTAGATGTGAAAGAGAGGGTTTCTTACTAGTCCATACCTCATGTGGGGTCTTATCCTCCAACATTGATGAAGGTGATCTGTTAACTAAGTAACATGCAGTCTCCACTACCTCTGCCCAGAATTCTTGTCCTAAACCAGTACCACTGAGCATGCTTCTTGCCTTTTCCATCAGTGTTCTATTCATTCTTTCTGCAACTCCATTTTGCTAAGGTGTGTATGGAGTAGTCTTCTGCCGTGCTATACCACACTTCTTACAGAACTCTTCAAATTCCTTCTTGCAGAACTCCCCACCATTATCTGTCCTCAATGCCTTTATCTTCTTCTCTGTCTGGTTTTCCACCAGAGCCTTAAATTCTTTAAATTTGTCAAAGACTTCAGATTTCTTCCTCAAGAAATATATCCATGTATTCCTTGAAAAGTCATCTATGAATGAAACATAGTACACAGACTTTCCCAGTGATGGAACTGACACAGGCCCAAACACATCACTGTGCACAAGTTCTAATATCTTGTTTGCCCTCTTAGCACCAGAAGGAAAACTCACCCGATTATGCTTCCCATATACACAATGTTCATAGAAATCAAAATCCAGAGAACAATTAGACATACCTTCTACCATACCATCTCTATGTAGTATCCGAAGGCCCTTCTCTCCAATATGTCCAAGCCTTTGATGCCATAGCATGGTCTTTTCTCCAGAGACAGCTAGACTTTCCATCCCACTTTCAGGAACCACAGAACTGTTACACTCATCAATAACAGTGCTACCTTGTAGCTTGTACAGAGTTCCAGTCCGAACTCCCCGCATTAATACCAGTGCTCCCCGAACCATCTTGCAGGCATATTTCTCGAACACTGTTTTTACACCTGCATCATCCATATTGCTTATAGAAATCAGATTTCTGGCCAATGCAGGAATATGCAGAACACCAGGAAGTGTTCTAATCCTTCCACCTTGCAGCTTCAACTTGACCTTTCCATGTCCGACGATTCTGGCCTTCCTATCATCCCCTAGGAAGACATCACCACCATCATATTTCTCATACTCGCAGAACCACTCCCTATGGGGAGTGAAGTGAAAGGATGCACCTGAGTCAATCAACCATGACTCATGATCTACATGTGTATTTGAAGAAGAAGCCAAATACACATCCCCACATTCATTCGAGGTGGTTTTTGCCTCTGCAGAAGGAGCATCATCAGATCCCTTTCCTTTCTCAGGAGCTTTAGATCTGCACTCCTTTTTGTAGTGCCCTTCCTTTCCACATTTCTAGCATACCTTTACAAAATTTCCAGGAGATTTAGATCTCCCTCTAGATTTGGATCTCCCACTCGAAACCTTATTCTTGTTTATGTTTTGGGACCTTCCTCGTACAAATAAGGCATCTCCATTCTGGCCCTCCATATTTCTCCGTCTCATTTCCTCCGACAGCAAGGCTGAGACAATGTCATCAAAATTCAAGGTAGTTGTATTGCTACCTATTGCAATAACCAGACTATCCCACGAGTCCGGTAGAGAACACAACAAACTGATGCACTTATCTTCATCTGAGATTTTAATAGAAATGGGCGTGGTGACTTACCACAGTATTGAAGGCATTCAGATGCTCTGTCATTGAGTCTCCATCTTTCATCCTTAGGTTATACAGATTTTTTCACAGGAACAACTTATTCACCACAGACTTAGATTGGTACAAAGTCCCAAGTTTTTCCCAAAAATTCTTTGCAGTAGCTTCCCCAGATACATTCAACAATACTGAATCTGATACACACAACCGTATTGTGCTTTTAGCCTTCCGATCCAGTTTCTTCCAGTATTCATCTGACATTGTCGTTGGTTTAGTACTTGGATCTACCGTGATCCACTGATCTTTATCCACTAGCAAATCCTCCATCTTGAGCTTCCACAACTCAAAACTCCGACCATTAAATTTCTCGATCTCTATCTTTCTGTCACTTGCCATCTTCTTTCACCGCAAGAATCGATCCCACAAATCTCCCGCTTAATAGCGTCTACCTCAGGCCCAACCAAAAATCCCTCAGCAGCAAAGGTGTCCCCTTGAAGCCGGGGAAACAACTACGATGCAATTGTAGGTTTTAACCTTTGAACCTGTGAATAGAGGTATCTACACACGAATCTTATAACAGAAAATAAACAATAGCGAGAGTATAAAACATAAAACAGATAAACACAGAGATTTTCCCCTGGATCCCAAATTGGGACGACCAGCTTGATTTTTCATTATATTCCTTTTAGTGTTACAACACATATATATACATTCCGAAGCATACATAAACCCCAATCCATTAACCCTGGATTAGAACATAACCGTAGTTCCCTTGACCGGATCTACAAAATACCAGGGGTCGAAAACCATCGTACCCCAAAAACCATGTGCAAACTCATGCACAAAACATGGGTGGGTCTGCCTATGAGTGGGACCACATACCAAAAAAAAATTCACTGGGGCGCTGTCCCGGACCTCGACAGGGGGGGCTGCCGCCCCCCCTGTGACCCCCCTGCTATGCCCGGCGCAACGTACAGCGCGTGGGGCTAGTCATGGAAAGAACATAGCACATACCCAACAGGTGGAAAAAGTAGGCCAAGGAAAGGGGCAACTCATGCCTCCATGATATAACCCTCCATTACATCTATAGACTCAATATGTGGACCTCAATCAATTGCTCCCATGGCCATGCCACTTAGCCATGGAGACATTTCCCTCCATTTCCAACTGCTTTCAATACCACCTATGAAGTGAAGGGTTGAGCAACGTTTAGCGAGAAAGAGAATGCAACATCGTTATGGACAGAGATCGACATTTGAATTAACTTGCTGTGGTTCGAATTAGTTCACTATAGTCACAGATTGTACTCTCATCTCTGGCATGTTTATATTTCTGCACAGTCACAGTTTGACATGGCTGGGGTATCTTGTTCTGCGATTTATTTATGTTGATCAATTTTATATATTAAACCATATTCATGTGAGTCAATATTATCGTTACTTTCCAAGTTTTTGTTATATATTGACATTACTGCCATGTTTGTTTTAGCATATTATGGTTGCAATTAATTCGTGATATATATATATATATATATAAAGATTTGTTTTAATTTCATATTGATATATTATTCGTGGCATTTAATGTTATAACTTTTTTTCTTAAAAAAATTGTTATTTGTTTTTATAAAATGAGTTCAATAGAATGTGTTTGTAAGATATGATAATTATTTATCTATTTTGCAAATGTTATCTTATATTGAGTTGAGAGGATCATTCTCTCAGCTTATGTACATTATAATGAACTCATTTTATAACTCATCTTCGGTATGTAAATAGGGTTGTCTTGATAGTTTTCTAGCAAGATCACTTTATTCGCATTTGTACTAAAGAAATTTGCAAATCCTCAAATTAATTTGGAATTGAAGGGTAAATTCTCATCCTAAGATTAAACACAATTTCCCCCCTTCAAATTAGAACACTTTTAGCTCTCAGCTAAGGATGAGGCTATCCTGTGCTTAGTAAAGATAGATTTCCTATTATGTTCATTTTCATCATAAAATTAGTTTCATTTGTTTCTTTTATTTTTTCAATACTCCTTGCGAAGGAGCAAGCCTCACAATGGCTAGACTGAGCCCTCATTTCAGTGAAATCATTAAGGATCATATCACCTAAACATTATCATACAGATGACTCCTTTCCCCTTCGGTTCTGTTACTTTTGAATAACTATCACTCATAAGCAGACTAAAGGTCATTCTTGTGCATATTGTACATACTTGTTTAGGTAGCATAGACTAGGTTAACTTATGCTAGTTCTAGGACACGGGTAACTGGAAACCCATTTGAACAAGTCCGGATTGTTATCACAACGAAAAATAATCGAATTGGGACTCTGGCCAAGAAATTTCTCATGTGTTGAGCCAGGACATTTCCAGGCTTCAACACAACCACAAGGCCACCCAATGTTTCCACCCCACAACACCAGAAATTTTGGAAAAATTGTGTCCAACAAAAATCACAGCACCACAAGCACCCAACAAAACTAGGACTCCCAAAGAGCTAGTGATTTATAGGAGGGGTATTATTGAAAACTTTAGTAACAGGAGGATGTGAGGACACGTCATGAGAGAGGTAAGAAGTTCGATTCCAATAGCAGAAACACATATTCGAGAGAATATATACCAAGGAGAGATCAAACAAGAGCGGTAAACAATAACCTGATGGTAAGCATGATAGGAAAAAAGAGTAAAACAATAATTTGGGAAAAGTTAAAGTATGTTTCTTCTTCACGTGGGGTCATAGATCCCATGTAATAGATATACAACCCACTAGAGCCCACAACCAGTAGAGCCTATTTATTAGATAGAGCCACAATTCCTAGTATGATATGTGCAATACCTAGTATGATATCAACCCTCGTCCAAAGGTTCATACCAATTGCACCACAACCACAACCATTAACAAGGCCCCCTCCACGCCTAGGATACATCATACACACACATCACAATCACTACAAGGCATTCGCAACATCTCAGGTACTCATACCATAGCTCCCCAAGCTGCTGCTAGGATATTTGTTACTTTCATCATAGTCTAGAAGCCATTGCAAGGTCCTTTGTTACTCACACCACAACACCACCATCACAAAGAAACTTGTACTCCATTGGACGATCAAACCTTAAAGCGCCAATCCGATGATCATCAAGCGGTCACACCAACTGACGAAACTTTTCCTGTCAACTGCCCATCAAACATTAAAGGTTAACAAGAGTCGATGAAGATTTGGTCAATCAAACCTTTGAGCTTGTGATGCACTTAAATAATAATAAGCTCCTCTATCAACATTTAAATAATAATAAATAATAATAAGCTCCTCTATCAACGTGCTTGAATGAACTATGTGTTCTATAAACGCATTCCCAAACTCACTGACACACCTTGCTTACACTATAGGTATGGATAAGGACTACGACACTATTTCGGTTTCCCAATTCTCATTTTAAATGTTTTTGTTTCAATGTTTAAATACGATGTGTTTAAATAATAATAAGCTCATATTAACGTTTGACTGAACTGCGTGTGCTATAAACTCATTTCCAATGCGAGTAATGCAGCTGGCTTACACTTCAGGTATGGATATGGAGTATGACTCTATTATGGTTTGCAGATTCTCATTTTATATTTATATTTAAATATATTGTATTGTTAGTGTTTAAAATTTTTAAAATATTGTTTATTTCTTATTCATTTATAAAAAGTATATTTATTAATTTTGGGTAATTATAAATTTCTCGTAGATTTTTTTTTTTCATTATTATATATTAACATTTTCATCCAAAATAGTATAAATATATATTTTTTTAATTATATTTTTAAAATAAGAAAAAAAATAGAATTTAAAAAAAAATGATGAATATGTTGGATTGATTGTATTTGATTTCTAATTTATAGACATGTAAAAAAAATATAAAATTATATATAGAAGTTATGATTTTTATTATAATTTTTTGTTTTTTTTGTGTTGATAATTAATTATTTAGAAAAAAAATTGTATATTTATTTATATTAAAATTTATTTTAGTATATTATTTTTATTATTAATTTTTAAAATTTATTGATAAAATATTTTTGTAAGATATATAAAATTATATTTTTCCTGTTTGTTTATAAATTCATAGTTATTTTTAATCTATTTATTATATGTTTGTTGGTATTTTGACCATTCGTTAATATTATATTAATTTTTATTTGAATTGATATTTACTAAGTTAGAATCTTATATTATTTAATCAATATTTTAATTTTTCAGTTAAGTTAAGTCAAACGTGATATAATGTTAAATGATATTTTAATCATATTAGTTTTTATGCTATTGGAAAAAATCAATATCTAATTAGGTTATATTTACAAATAAAATTATGGAGTGAGGCAAACATTTTATTCTGTATGGATATATAAAATAATGTTACATGGGATTGAGAACAAAAAGATGTTTATATTTATATTGAGTATTTTCATTTTGTTTTTCCATGAAAATTATCATATTTAGTTACATATACTTTGTTTTCAATTTATCTTGTTTTGTAAAATATTTATTTATAGGTTTTCTCATTTTATGTGAGGCACCTCACATTTTCTAATTTTTATTTGAGTAAATAAATTTTATTTTTATTTATTTATATTTTTATAATTAAATTTGATAATATATAATAAACCAATTTTTATTTTAATATATAATTCTTTTACTATACACATTTTGTTAGTATTTTTAACTTAATTTTATTTTATGATTATTTAACTAATTCTATAACCCATATAACAACTATATAAAATTATTGTTGTTACTATTTTTTTATTGATTAGAGCATTCATATTTATGGTTATTTATTTCTATATATAAGATTTTTAATAATAACAATGATGATATTACCTAAGAAGAAACTGTCACTATTATATGAAATGATTATATTTTTATCCTAAGTATCATTATTATTTTTAATAACACAACATCATCCATATAAATTAATAATAACAAATCATAACTTCTTATATGTATACTTCCTTTATTCTTTATGATTCAATTTTCTAACTAATTTATGATTCAATTTTCTAACTAATTTATATATAAGTAAAATAGTGGATACATTCTTATTTCATTTCTATTTTACTCTTGATTTTGACTAGTCCTCTTAATATTATCACTTATTGAAATACTCAAATTTACAATGAACTTTTCATTAAATTTATAAGTAGTTATCCTTCACTCTAATTGAATTCCGACTTTCTCCAACATTTTTCTTCCCACTTTCTCCATTATTTTTCAAAGTTACTAGACATAGTATGATAATTTTTAGAAAAACCAAAAAAACATTAATAAATATTGTTTATTCGTCTTTTTTTCAAAACATCTACAAGTTATGAGATGCTCAATGGTTTAATGCTTAGGCCAAAAGAATCCCAAGAATGATTAGTCCCAACTCTAGTATCATGTTAAGTGCCATGTCAAATTGATGAACGCTATATCATTGTGCATTCTACTAAACAATTTGTAATTTAGATCTATAGGATTGCCACATCCATTTAGTTGTAGATGCACATAATGTAAATGTGGTTTGAACAAGTCCTACCAAAGTTACTACTTTGTATTTGTAATTTAATTACAATTTTTTTTTGGAAACTATAAAGTATCAAACTGTCAAAATATATATTAATATTCTTCATATTATATTAATATTAGTTTAAACATTTCATAGTATGTTTTAAGAGTTGTCTTTAATGCCACTTTTTGAAAAGTTTTATGATTTATTTTTCTGATATAAATTGTTTAAAATAGGTTAGGAATTCATTGAAATGACAAGTTTGATGAGTAATCTTTGCACAATCTAAGTGCCCTATGGGTTTTTTAGGGTGTTGAATCCATATATGCATTCAAAAAATCAATTTAAATAACACAAATCAATTCCTGCCAAAAAATCCACCCTAAGCTCCACAAAATCTCATTAAAAACAACTCCGTATATTATATATGTATCATGCTACCAACTTCTATATGCAAATTTCATATAAACATAATATTTAATTTCAATAACAAAAACTAAATTACACTAAATCACTTGTTTATATATATATATATATATATATATATATATATATATATATATATATATATATATATATATATATATATATTCCTAGAATAATTTACTATAAATAAATCACTTATAATATAAAATTTGAACCCATGTAAATGAGCAAACAAACTATTTACCAAATTATTAAAGTCAAAACATTTTTACATTGTAATTAATTAATTAAAAATAAATTCACCTAATTTAACTTCACACTAAACACTAAAATAGTTTTTTTTTTAATATATATTTTAAATAATATTTTGAAATATTAAACTTAACTAATTTTAATTTAAATTTAAAAATTTTGAAATTATAATTTGAAATGTTTTAAATTTCAAAATTCACATCCAGTTCAATCTTTTTATTAATTCGATGAGAATATATTTATGTAAAACACCTTACATAAAAGTTTAAAATAATAATATTTTTGTTTTTAAATTTTACATTTTAAATAAATATTTTATTATTATTTTTTTATTGTCTAGTAAATTTAAAATTCGTACGAAGCTTAACGTGAATGGAATTTATATAATTTCCGTCTAACTTATTACTTCAGAGCTTTTGTGATTGTGAGCTTTAGTCATTCTCACATAACTAACATGCACCTTTATTACACTCGGATGGTTAGCTATAGTGGTGTGAAGTACAAGCAGGTTGTTGAATGTTTAGTCGCTAGGTTGGTTGTCTTCAAAGAGTTAAGTGGTCAAAATTGCAATCTTTTAATTTATTTAGGATGTCATCCCTTAAATAAAAATAAGTGTAATAGGCATTTATTTGTATGGAGAGGGGCAAAGTAACAGTGGGAGTGGGGAAACTAATAATTAATTGAAATATATGGAAATTTTATTTTCTATATATCTTTTAAAGAATGTAATATGAAGTTAAATTTAAAAAGAAAGTTACACTAACATAAAGTAATAATTGTCTAAGAGTAATGGCAAGTAATGACATAAAATAAAGTAACAGTAACATAATTGTCACAGAGTAATGGCATAGTAATGATGGTATCCTTTCTCTTGGTGCTCCCTTCTCATCCTATGCTTTACTATATAACATTTGAGAAGTGGAGAAAGTACCAAGGGGGGATAAGAATCAAAGAGAGAAAATGAAGGAAAGGAAACCCTGCATAGAACACAACATTTCAAAACAATTATTGAGCGTGTGAAACTCATAACATCAATGAAAAGAAGTGGTTTAGTTCGGTGGTATACTAGTAAATTGCAAAACATACAACTAAGGTATAATTTTAGATTTATTAATTGAATTTCACAATAGTAAGATGTATATAAAAAATTATATTTAAATTGAATTTCGCAATAGTAAGATGTATATTAAAAATTATATTTAAATGAGAAAAAATAAATTAACAAGTGGAGAACATTTGAACTTTAAATATATTAAAAATTGTTTATAAATATTATTACAAATGACATATTTATGGCTAAACTAAACTAGAAATGAAAAAATACTTTCAAATATCCATGGGGTCTTGGTTAAACAAAGGATGAGGCTAAATGTTATGGCACTGACTGAGATGTCAATTCTCCCCGATTAAAGATGTATCTGGACATGTTGATGAAAATGTAAAGATGTCGTCCTACCAAACTTACAAAAAAAAAAAAAAAACTTTCAAAAAAAACTAAATCAAATTTAATTAAAATTCTAACTCAATTAAGGAGATTAGTGGTGAGGATAAATATCATAGTGCACTAAGTAGAATACCTTCGAATAAAACTAAAACAAAATTTAATTAAAATTCTAACTCAATTAAGGGGATTAGTGGTGAGGATAAATATCATAGTGCACATGAGTAGCGCACAGTTTCAACAAAGGTGAATGACAAGAGTTGTACATCACATTGACATTGTACCCAAAAACCTGTAACGAGTGTTACAAATGGAATGTATGTCATATGCCACATTGACATTGCACCCTATAACGAGTTTTACAACTGGAATTGTAATAGTCACCAGTACATCATAAACAAAAATTTCACATAGATTAAAATACTTATTTAAATCATTACTATACTTTTCAATATTGTTAACAAATCCTATTAATTTGACTTGGAAATTATTTATCAGAATATATTTATGAATCCTTGATAAGTACCCATATCTACAATTAGAATTAAATATTATTTACGCCAACCTGGCAAATGACACTAAGGAATTATATTTATGAATCCTATGGTTTTCTAGTCCACGAGGAGTACTATGACTAAGATCCGCTTTTATGGCATGATAGCATTGTTTATTACGCAAATCCCATCTAAGTTAATGTTATAGTTGTTCTGGCATGGTATGGCAACTGATAGTTGTCATAGAAAATTAATGGTTACTTCGAGAAATCTGCCTACACAATGCACTGCAGTACTGTACCCCTGCAAAGTTTCTCGCCATTGATCTAATCATTCTAAGATCTGATGAAGCACAAAAACTTTAGGGTTTGGAAAAGTATTTACCCTACCCTTTGCTAATAGTTCTCATGGTTTTCTTCTCCGACGTTGTTTTCTTTATTCCTCCAAAGAAAACCCTTGAAAAGTTCTCCTCAGCCTATATCAGGTGTTGAACTAAGCTCTTCACTCATGCTTTTTGAGCGTGTAGTTGAATTTGATTCTGCCGCCTGCGGAACTATTCCACAAATGAAAGAAATCTCTCTGCCGCCCCTCAGGTAAGCATTCTTATGGATTTGGGTAAATTTTAGTCGATGATTTGTTCACCGTAAGGCTTAATTTTCTTCTCAAGGTTTACCAAGATTAAATTTCTCTTTTCTAATGGCAATTCCCAACCATCTTCTAGAACATCGCAGGAATCCTCTTCCATTTCTCCTTTGAGGCACAATCAAGCACTTTTCGTGTGTTGAGCATTGTCAAGCTGTGGGTCTCAGCCTTCCTCTGTCTCATGGTTGCAGTTTATTTTTAGTATTGATCTATTTAACTATGCACTCAACCTTCTTACGTTTTTTTTTCTTTTCCATTATTCTTGCAAATAACGTTTTCTCCTTTCGGGCCTAAACCATGTCAGGTAAATTTTGGAATATATAATTTACTGGTTCTTGATTTATTGATTCACGATTTGAGGGCTTCAATAATTATATATATTTGCCTTGTAAATTTGTGCAGGTAAGCTGGTTGAAAAACTAAATAGTTGCATCAACAAGCGAGAACTACTCCGAATTCACACTAATGTTACTCTTCTTTAGTTTACACAGGTATTCCTTCTGTGCGTAGAGCTTGAAACTACAGACTCTCGACCTGGGACTTTTTTTAATAATTGGTCGATATCGAGCCAACCCCGTATCTCTTGTATATTTGTTCATGGCATTGCAAACAATGCATGCCAACCTTAATTTTTCTAAAAATTTGGCTGAGCTTCGTTTGTTTCTAGATTACCCCAAAAATGCATACTGGGGTTTTGTAATTTTAAAGAGATTTTCCGCTCTTAGAAATGGATTCTATTATTTTTTTTCTTGATGTAACCTATGAAAAACCGTAGAAACGGTTGTCTACAGTTATACTCGTTTTTAAATATATTTATAGAGAAATTTTGTATCGCTTTCCAAAGTTTTGAGTTGTTTGAGTATTTCCAGGTTTTGTTCCACATATTTAAATAATTTTACTTTAGTTTAACATTTACTAATTCGCATGTTCTTTATGTTGTCTAATGGTGTGTTTTAATTCATTCGAAGGATTACAATGAAATTTTATGCTCCTATCTTTTCTGAAATGTTGGAGTCTCGCAGATTATTTATATACATATATATACTGCTTAGAAAACATTTAAATCATTTGCTTAACTCTTATTTGGCATACGAGTTATTTTCCCACAATCCTTTTATAATGTTTGTAATGCTATTCTGCCAACACATAAGGGTTTGTTGTATTAACTAACTGAATTTACCCATACTAGTTTTTTTTTTTTCTTCCACTGTAATTAAATATACTCTAGTAGTCGACCGGACCGACTGGCTCATCCACTGTCCGAGTATAGTTCAAGAAAAATCTGGAAACATAAGTCCAGTATTTCGGGGTTACCGAGCTCTGGAATTCGGACAAGTTTCCTCATCCTTCCTGGAAAAAAATATAAATAGAACTTACAGTGAAATTTTCTACAACAATACTTTTTTTTTTAAATCTATAAGTCTGGAATAACTGCATACTATTTAATCTAAAAAAAATATATATTTCATTGTCTGAAATTTTTTCCAACAAACTTCTTAAAATCAATAGTAGAAGTATAGAATTCTAATTTTCTGTTTAACAAAACCAGTTCATTCCCATCTACCAACAAAACTTCAGCGAAATTTACTTATCTGTGATAACATTGTGGTCATCATCCCTACCATGTATGAGGCTATTACATCCTCATACCCCCCGTGCTCCACTCCTGAGCCAAGAAGAGGAAACTGTGCTCGGAAGGGATCTTGGGGCTCCGGTCCAATCCACCTTCCAGAAATTTAAGGATAATTGGGAGGATTTTTCACTAGGTTTCACTAGTTTGGGAATTCAATCTCTCTCTCCTTTCTTCCTTTCTTTGCAGCACCTAAGTTAGAACCCCTCTTCCTTGTAGGGATTTTGCTTTTATCCATAAAGGAAGAGTAACTGACCAAATTGTTTCCTTTTTAACTACTTCTCAGTTGGAAAAATTTAATTTTACCATCAGTCTTTCACTTATGGAACCAATTCCATAACAAATTCATTTAATCAAATTTAATCTCTGTTCCTAATATATTGTTTTCAAAATAATAACAGTAAATGCTTAAAAGTCTTAACAAATAATTAACCAACAGTTAATAATTTAAACCAGTGGTTACAACTTCCCCCTGGAAGTGAACACCATCCATGGTCTTCTCATTCTACTGTATCAAAAATTTTAGGGTAGGCTTCCCGAACAAAACCTTCATCTTCCCAAGTAGCTTCTTCCGGGCCAAAGTTCTTTCATTGCACTTTAACTTGGGCAATGGCTCGTCTCCGGAGCATGATTTCCCTCCGATCGATTATACAGTGAGGCTCGACCAGAAACTATCCATCTGGCTTGACCTGCAACAATAAGCTTGAATTAGTTTTACTAATAAATCTTAACATCCTTAATTAATCTGGTATTTATATTCTACTTGAATATCCTGCTAATGAATTATGTGCTTTGGATCATGACTGTATCGTTTTAATAAAGATACGTGAAAGACATTGTGCACTTGGATATGACTGGGCAAGGCTAATCAGTAAGCCATAGGTCCTACCCTTTCTGATATTTGGAATGGGCCACAAAACCTGGGAGCTAACTTGGTATAAGATGCCCATCTCAAAGTGATTTTCTTCAACTTGATTCTTACGTACACATGGTCCCCCACCTTAAATTCACGATAATTCCTTTTCTTATCTGCATACACTTTTTGTCTATCTTGAGCTGCCTTCAAATTTTGCCGGATTTTTCTTACTTTTGTCTCCATTTCTGCTAACATGTCGGGTCCAAACATCAACTTGGTCTTTGGACTACTCCAGTTAATAGGAGTTCTGCATTGTCGCCCATATAAAACTTCGAACAGACTCATCTTAAGAGATTCCTGATAACCACTATTATATGCAAACTCCACTAGGTGCAGATACTCTTCCCACCTAGTTGGTTGTTGCATGACATACATACGTAGCATATCTTCAAGAATTTGATTTACCCGCTCCATTTTTCCATCCATCTGTGGATGGCAAGCGGTGCTGAAATTAATCTGCATTCCCAATATTGTAAATAATGTCTTCCAGAATGCTAAAGTAAACTTCACATCCCTGTCAGATATGACCGTCTTCGGAATACCGTGCAGTCTAAAGATCTCGTGCATAAATATGTCCGCTATCTGCACTGTTTTATATGTGGACTGTAGTGGTATAAAGTGTGCTTATTTACCTAATCAATACACCACCACCATTATGGAATCATTATGTTTCTTTGACCTGGGTAATCCAGTGATAAATTCTAAGGAGATCACTTCCCACTTCCACTTAGGTACTGGTATAAGCTGCATCAGCGCCGTTGCGTGTCGGTGTTCCAATTTCACTTGCTGGCACTCTAAACAGTTGTTCAGATATTCTGCAATATCCCTTCTCATACCTGGCCAGAAATAAATTTTCCTTATTAATGTTAACATCTTCTGATGCCTGGGATGTCCAAAGTAGTTTCTTCAGTGATACTCATTTAGAATCAGCTCCTTTAATTCCAATCAATTTGGAATAAAAATCCTTTCCTTAAAAGTTAATAGCCCATCTTGATTAATTTCATAATCAACAAATTTTCCTTGTTTTTTGAGTTCTTTTGCTTGTTGCCACATAAACTAGTATTCAGGATCTTTTTCATCTTCTGCTTTTATCTGCTCCAAAAATCTACACTCAACCTGATTGTAGTACAGTTCATAAACATTATGCAATTTTCTACTTAATGCATCAACTACTCTATTCTCCTTACCCTTCACATGCTGCATGTCATGTAGAATTCGCTCAAGAAGGAATTCCACCTTGCCTGGCATGAATTAAGGTAAGCTTGCTTAAAATAGTTGGTTATGCTGCTATGATCAATTTTGAGTACAAATCTTTTTCCAAGTAAATAGTGCCTCCATACATGGAGTGCATGCACCACTGCTGTCAGCTCCAAATCATAGGCTGAGTACCGCTGCTCATGCTCCTTTAATTTTCGTGATTCATAAGCAACTACTTTACCTTCCTGTGACAGAATTGCCCCAACTCCTTCCTTGCATGCATCTGTGCAGACTTCAAATTCTTTATTAGGATTAGCTACTCTCAATACCAGAGCTGTAGTCAGTGAATGTTTCAGTTTCTCAAAACTGTGCTGACATTCCTTTGTCCATTTAAATATTTTTCCTTTTATTTTTAAGGAAGTAATTGGAAAGGAAATTTTTGAAAAACCTTCAATGAATCGTCGGTAATAACCAACCAATCCCATAAAGGATCAAATGTCTGCCACATTTTGTGGTACCTTCCATTCCATAATTGTTCTGATTTTCTCAGGGTCCACTGCAATACCTTCAACAGAAATAACATGTCCAAGGTGTTGTATTTCTTTTTTGAAGAAATCACACAAGTTGAACTTTGCGTAGAACTGATGTTTTCTTAGCATTTCCAGCACTAACCATAGGTGTTCTTTGTGTTCTTCTGCATTCTTAAAATAAACTAAAATGTCATCAATAAATATTAGCACAAAATTATCCAGATAGGGGTGAAATATATGACACATTAACCTCATAAATGTTGTTGGTGCATTGGTCAACCCGAAAGGCAGCACCACAAATTCGTAGTGTTCGTACCTTGTACAAAAAGCATTTTTATGTATGTCTTCATCCTTTATCCGGATCTGATGGTATCCCGAACTTAAATCTATCTTAGAAAATATTGTCGCTCCCTTCACCTGATCAAACAGATCATCAATTCGTGGTAGATGATATCTGTTTTTAACAGTCAGTTTATTAAGTTGGCAGTAATCCATGCACATTCGCATGGTACCATATTTCTTCTTCACAAACAGCACAGGTGCTCCCCAAAGAGATACACTTGGTAGGCTATATCCTTTATCTAATAATTCCTGTAACTGCATTTTTAATTCAGTTAATTCAGGTACACTCATTCAATAGGGTGCCCTTGAAATTGGTGATGCTCCAGGTACCAATTCAATGGTAAAATCTATGTCCCTTCTAGGCGGTAAGCTTGGTATTCCCTCTGGAAATACATCCATAAACTCCTGTACTTTTGGTATATTTTCCAACATTGGAGCCTTCTCTTTAGAATTGGTAAAGCCCACATGTATGGCATATGGATGACATCCCTTCCTCATGCACTTGCCCATTTGAGACGTTGTGATTAGACGCAGCTGTAAAGGTTTCTTTATACCTTGAATTTCCTAGTGGGTTCCATCCTGCATTCTGTAGTAGATTATCTTTTCTTTGCAATCTACTAATGTCCAGTGCTTCTCTAACTAGTCCATGCCAAGTAGCACATCATAAGAACCTAGAGGAAGTATATTCAAATCCACAGTTAGCTGTTTTTCACTAATTTTTAGTGCACAGTTCGATATTTTGGCAATAACTTTCCTCTTGGCTCCAGTAGCTAACTGTACTATCCATGGGTTTCTAAATTTCTGTCTTCGTAATTTACACATTTCTACTACTTTGGGACTTACATGGCTTAAACTTGCACCTGGGTCTACAAAAATAGAAACAGGTTGAGATAGCAATTTTCCTTCCAGTTCAATCATTTTCGACTGGTAATCCGCTTGCCGATCTTCCAATGCTGCATTGATTATGGGCATGTTTCTGGCGACATCACCCACTGTTGAGGCCTCCTATAAATTGGTAACTGCCTCACTCCTACCTCGTTGTGGATAGTTTCTGTAGTAGTGTGCCTCACCACACCCCCAACATTGTAAAGGTGGCTTCTGGTTCTGGGTTGGTTCTGGTTTGCTGGAGGCTTCTATGGGTTTCTCTTCTCCAGGCCATCTTATTCTTTGATGATTCCTTCCAAATTGTTTGCTAACTGAGCTTCTGGTAGCACCTTTGAAATTGCTGGTTCTGCTTCTCTTAAAACCAGAATTTCCCTTATGTTCTTTCTTTGTTTGCCAATTTTTACCTTATTCACCCTTCTCTTTAGCTTGCTGGTAATACATTTTGGCCTTTCTGATTGCTTTGTCCATAGTCTTAGGATTCACAAACTCAATACTCTCTTTCATGTGCGTCGGAAAAATACTTAGAAATCTATGTACTTTAGCCTTTTCATCTCTTAAATAGGGAACATAACGAAGTAAGGAAGTAAACTTAGTGATGTACTCATCCATCATCATTTGTCCCAACTTCAAGTCATGGAACTCTTGGGACTTTTCATTATAGAAGTGTTATGTTAAGTATTTATCCTTAAAATATTGTTGGAATGCATCCCAAGTCATATCTTGATCATCTAAAATACGGACGTTTTTCACTTCCTCCCACCATAAGGTGTCTTTCTCTCTTAACTAATAGATATCCAATCTGGCTTTAAGATTACGGTTGTATTCATACACTTGGAAATACTTATTCATGTTTATCAGCCATGCCTCAGCCACTTCCTCCTCTACTCCATCAAATGTAGGAGGCTTTATTTAATTTACCTTGCATCTCTACCTTTTGTCTCTTTACTTCTTTCTGATCTAATACATTATCCGATTCAACCTCATTATAGTTCTTATTTCTATTACTACACTGAGATTGACTTCTTTCCATTCTATCAGTTTCATGGTCTCTTGTCTGATGTTCATTTCTTTCCTGAAACTCTCTATCAATACTTGGCTTCTCATTTCCTTGATTCTATTTGTGGAAGAGACAATTTAATATCCTCTCCTGTTCTTGCATCAACTGCGCATTATCATTTCGCACTCTCTCCATTTCCTCTTGTAACTTCTGTACTGTGTTTAAGAGAATGCTGGTTTGGTGTTGCTATTCCTCCAACAGCCTATTGGTTTGCTGGTGCTGGTCCACACTCAGCTGCACCCACATTTTTGGGTTCATTTCGGGTCGAGGTTGTGTTTCCCCTGCATTCGGAGGTGGGTGCTGTGTCAGCACCCTCCTCATAATAGCTTGTTAACTTCTTACTCTCTCTCTGTGCATTAGTAATACACAAATTAAAATGTTACTTGACCCATAGGGTCCCAGCGTATAAACGCCGCTCCGATACCACTTGTAACAGTCACCAATACATCATAAAAAAAATTCACACACAGTAAAATACTTATGTAAATCATTACTATACTTTTCAATATTGTTAACAAAACCTATTAATATGACTCAGAAATTATTTATCGGAATATATTTATGAATCCTTGATAAGTACCCATATCTGCAATTAGAATTAAATATTATTTACGCTAACCTGGCAAATGACACTAAGGAATTATATTTATGAATCCTATGGTTTTCCAGTCCACGAGGAGTACTATGATTAAGATCCAATTTTATGGCATGATAGCAATGTTTATTTTGCGAATCCCCTCTGAGTTAATGTTACAGTTGTTTCGGCACGCTATGGCAGCTGATAGTTGTCATAGAAAATTAATGGTTACTTTGAGAAATCTGCCTACACAATGCAATGTAGTATTGTACCCTTGCAAAGTTTCCCGCTATTGATCTAATCATTCTAAGATCCAACAAAGCATGAAAAATTTAGGGTTTGGCAAAGTATATACCCTACCCTTTGCTAACAATTCTCATGGTTTTCTTCTTCGACATTGTTTTCTTTATTCCTCCAAAGAATTCCCTCGAACAGTTCTCCTCGGCCTGTATCAGGTGATGAACTCATCTCTTCACTCATGCTTTCTGAGCATGTAGTCAAATTTGATTCTTCTGCCTGCGGAACTGTTCCACAAATGAAAGAAATTTCTTTACTGCCCCACAGGTAAACATTCTTATGACTTTGGGTAAATTTTAGTTGATGATTTGTTCACCATAAGGCTTACTTTTCTTCTCATGGTTTACCAAGATTAAATTTCTCTTTTCTTATGGCAGTTCCCGACCATCTTCCAGAACATCGCAGGAACCCTCTTCCATTTATCCTTTGAGGCACTGTCGAGTGCTTTTCGTGCATTGAGCATTGTCAAGCAGTGGGTCTCAACCTTCCTCCATCTTATGGTTGCAATTTATTTTTAGTATTGATCTATCTAACTATGCAATCAACCTTCTTACGTTTTTTTTTCTTTTCCATTGTTCTTGCAGATAGCATTTTCTCCTTTCGGGCCTGAACCATGTCAGGTAAATTTTGGAATATATAATTTACTGCTTCTTGATTTACTAATTCATGGTTTGAGGGCTTCAAGAATTATATATATACTTTCCTTGTATAATTTATGCACGTAAGATAGTGGAAAAACTAAATAGCTGCATCAGCAAGTGAGAACTGCTCCGAATTCATAGTAATGTTACTCTTATTCAGTTTAAACAGGTATGCCTTCTGTGCATAAAGCTTGAAACTACAGACTCTCAACTTGGGTATTTGTTTAATCATTGGTCGATATTGAGCCAACCCGGTATCTCTTGTATATTTGTTCATGGTATTGCAAGCAATGCATGCCAACCTTAATTTTTCTAAGAATTCGGCTAAGCTTCGCCGATTTCTAGATTTCCCTGGAAATGCATACTGGGGTTTTGTAATTTTAAAGAGCTTTTCCGCTCTTACAAATGGATTCTATTATTTTTTTCTTGATGTAACCTATGAAAAACCATAGAAACGATTGTCTACAGTTATACTCGTTTTTAAATTTATTTATAGAGAAAATTTGTATTGTTTTCCAAAGTTTTGAGTTGTATGAGTATTTCCAGGTTTCGTTCCACATATTTAAATTTTTTTACTTTAGTTTAACTTTTACTAATTCGCGTGTTCTTTATGCTATCTAATGGTGTGTTTTAATTCATTCGAAGGATTACAATGAAATTTTATGCTCCTATCTTTTCTGAAATGTTGCAGTCTCGTAGATTATTTATATACATATATATACTGCTTAGAAAAAATTTAAATCATTTGCTTAACTCTTATTCGGCATACGAGTTATTTTCCCGCAGTCCTTTTATACTGTTTGTAATGTCATTTTTTCAACACATAAGGGTTTGTTGTATTAACTAACTGAATTTACCCATACTAGTTTTTTTTTTTTTTTTTCACTGTAATTAAATATACTGTAGTAGTCGACCAAAACGACTGACTCATCCATTGTCCGAGTATAGTTCAAGAAAAATCTAGAAATGTAAGTCCAGTATTTATGGGTTACCGAGCTCTGGAATTCGGACAAGTTTCCTCATCCTTTCAAGAAAAAATTTAAATAGAACTTACAGTGAAATTTTCTACAGCAATACATTTTTTTTTTAATTATATAAGTCTGGAATAACTACATACTATTTAATCTAAAAAAAAATCTATTTCATTGTGGGAAATATTTTCCAACAAAATTCTTATAATCAACAACAGAAGTATAGAATTATAATTTTCTTTTTAACAAAACCAATTCATTTCCATATACCAACAAAACTTCAGAAATTTACTTATCTGTGATAAAACTGTGGTCATCCTCCCTACCATGTATGAGGCTATTACGTCCTCATACCCCCCGTGCTCCACTCCTGAGCCAAGTAGAGGAAACTGTGCTTGAAAGGGATATTGGGACTTCAGTCCAATCCACCTTCCAGAAATTTAAGGATAACTGAGAGGATTTTCCATTGGGTTTCACCAGTTCGAGAATTCAATCTCTCTCTCCTTTCTTCCTTTCTTTGCAGCACCTAAGTCAGAACCCCTCTTCCTCACATGGATTTTACTTTTACCCGGAGAGGAAGAGTAACTGACCAAACTGTTTCCTTTTTAACTACTTCTCAGTTGGAATAATTTAATTTTACCATCAGTCTTTTACTTATGGAACCAATTCCATAAAAAAATCATTTAATCAAATTTAATCTATGTTCCTAATATATTGTTTTCAAAATAATAACAGTAAATATTTAAAAGTCTTAACAAATACTTAACCAACGGTTAATAATTTAAACCAGTGGTTACAGGAATGTATGCCAGCTTTATGAAACATAGTGGTTGTGGACAAGTGCACTTTATCCACATAATTGTACCCAAAAATCTGTAACGAGTGTTAGAACTGGAATATATGTCATATGCCAGCATTATGAAACATAATGGTTGTGGACAAGTGCACTCTATCCACATATAGCCAAGAGGTAAGCAATAGAACCCAAGTAGCTTCAAGGATGCTATTATCCTTGACATTAGAATAGCCTACCAATAAAGATTCCTAAATAACCAAAAGCTAGTCTTTATTAAATTATTACAAGTATACCCATCTAAGAATTATAATAATGTAATCAAATTATTACAAGTATACCCATCCAGGCATTATAATAATGTTATCAACCATGAGATCAAGTAAAAATTTAAAACTGAAACATGTGTTGGAACTTACACTGATTTGAACGTCTATGATACAATAGTCTGATATTAAGCTTCATCATATTGAAATTAAATTAATTTATAAAATAACATTGTTGTGCAACTCCATCGAAATTGAGGGCCAACGGTTCACTGATTTCAAGAAGGGATTCACTGTTACTTTATGATCTTTATGATCTACAATGAAATAGGATGAAAATAATTGAAAAGATGATACTACAAAGTCTAAAGAGATATCGATCAAAAAATTTGTGCAAAAACTATATAAAGAATTAACACAAACAATTGTGCCAAGAACAAAAGCTAATCTGAAATTGTATCAAAAATTGGTTGATCACAATTTTGTTACACAAAAACAACACATTATGACCTCTACAGGCATGGAGTCTGGACTACAAGTCGAATGAAGGAATATTTCTAGTCACACTACTATGAAGTTATGGAGCTCCTACTTGACCATACTAGATCTACCTTTCAATTGAGTGAAGTTTCTATGGGTTTCCTCTTCACCATTTCTCTTCCACATTAATTTAAAATTGTGGTATACGAGATCCTTTAATAATAAGGTCAAGGTTCTCAAGTCATGTTTTGTCATTTGGGTTCATTTACGAGTCTCTTCCTCTATGTTTCCTTTAGCAGAAAAATATGCACACAAACAAAATAACAAGGGTGCCATGGTTGTAGGAATTGGAGATTCAACGAGTCCTAGTCTAAAAACATAGGATGCTGCACTATAGAGAACATTCCAATATAAAGGAAAAAAGCATAGTTGTGATGTAGGAAGTGGCACTGTAAAGGAAGTTGAAATATACAAAATGAAGCGGTGGTGGAGCTCTCAAAGATCAAGTTATAATAGAGAAAGCCAGTGTTTGGTATTGAAAATGTAAAAAAAACATACAAATGCTACAAACCAAAAAGGTTTCCAAGAAAAGCATTGTAAAACCCTAGAAGAGCAGGTTGCAAAAAACACAGAAACTAATGTTGAAGCATGTGAGGATACTAGGCACAATATGATCAATTGGTTGTTACTTGATCAATTTGTAAGGCTCCCCTAATAGACTGAATCCCAGAGTTAGAACATTCCATGAGATATTTTACTCAATTATTGGGTGTAATTTAGTTGAATTAGGACTTGAGCACTCTCCCGAAGCTATGCATTAACCAAATAGGCCAATATAAAACGCCCGCTACTTTCAACACTCTTTACAAACCCTCTTGAGTGATCAAATATAAAGAAATGGATTAGAAGCCAACTTCTTTAATTAAGACTATTAGGCCAAGGGCGGCCAACCCTGAAGGGTATAGACACCACCTAAAACTCCCAACCCCAAGTTTATATGGGAAAAATGCTATGCAGATGCTATAATTTCACATGTTTCAATTATTGTTTCAAATTGTATATATGGCAGATTAGAAAGTGTTGTGATGATGTAATAAAGGGTGTTCAGAATAGTAAATTCTGTAAAGATATCAATACTGACTACAAAATTATAGAGCTAACAGATTGTAAGATACATGAAGTTAAATACTGTAAAATGTGAAGGCTTGTAACCCCAAAGTTGCGGACTTGAAAAGGTTATGGCTCCAAAATTGTAGAGAAAAAAAAAAAAAAAAAAACATAAATTAAACTATCACTAAAACCAAACTTTCATGAAAAATAGGTAAATGATAATAACATCTTTGCACCGCAATAATTTACATTGTGTGCAGTAGCAATGTCAAAAATATGTAAAAATCAATGTGTTTAGCCTTCCAGATCCTTCTAGTGAGATATTCTATGGAGATATAGAACCGTGTAATATAACAGAGAAGGAAAACTACTTCTACTAATATATTCTATACATATATAGAACCTTATAACAAAGAAATTAAAAGTAAGTTCCAATTGGCTTTCCAACAGTTATCAGAAGAGAGTATGTTCCAATCAGAACCTAAAAGATGAGGGACGCTTCTCATGCACTTCTTAGATTAGAGAGAGGGTTTAAAAAACATCATTTTGAAACTGTAGAAGGAAAAAATGAAACATTAAAAATAAAGGTACTTGAGATGATTAGATAATGAACTTTAGAATAATATCATAAAGCCTTTAGTAGACATTCAGTTGTCATTTGAAATGATGAACAACCTATGTTATTATATATTGTAGACACACTCTACCTTGCAGAAATCACCTTTATTAGGATGGATTAGACATCAAATTCATCAGATTTCAAAGAAAGGGAAATGAATAACCAAAATTATTTTAATTTCCATAATTTTCTTATAGAATTATTTAAAGAAAGGGATTTTACAACACAAAGCATCCTGATTCACATACGGTAATTGGGTAAAAACCATTTGAAACAACGGAAACAACATTCTATTCTCAACAATCAGGAAGTAGTCGACAAAATAAGTTCAACAATACATAAAATATATAATTATGTCCTTTTAAATAAAAAAATGGTCCATACAGGATTTGGATGTAGTTTCTAATTCCTGAAACTTCAAATACAACACATCAAATGACAAAGCCTCTTCGGATAGAGCAACAGGACAAAATCAAGCTAGTCTTGAGTGGACGTTAAAGTTAAATTCCAACCAAATTTCAACAGTTCTCCGCCATGAAACTTCTTTCCAATTAGATTTTTCTATACAATCAAGTTCTCAATTGCTCTAATCATTCCTGTGCCTCACTTTTGGAAGAATAAATCTTTATATTAGTTACAAGCAATGTGATTAAACATGTTCCCATTACTTCCATTAAAGGGTATGATATCCACTAACGTGTAGCAACAAACATTCTATCATTCCATGAACTCCTCCATCAGTCAAGTTCTCAATTGTTCCCAACATTCCAGAGCCTCCGAGTGTAAAGGAAAGCTTTTTATAGTGGTTACAAAAAATGTGACTTAAATCTGTTCCCATTACCTCTTGATTAAAGAGAATAATATCTACTAATTTGTAGCGACAAATACTCTATCATACCACAAACTTTTCATTCAATAAGTTCTCAACCGCTCTAAGAATTCTTGTGCTTCATGGTGGGAAGCACAGATCTTTATAGTAGTTAAAAGCACTATGGTTTAAATGCATTCCCATTGCCTATTTAGATTAAATGGTATGATATATGCTACTTTGTAGCTACAACACTTCTATTATTCGATGAACTCCTCCATCAAGCCCTAGGGTTCATACAAACAACCATATAGTTAAAAATGTAGATAGGATAAACTCAATCGGTCTCGAAACTAATAATGCTTTGAGCCCTCCTACTAGAAGTATGAAATAACAAATGATGTTCCAGTGAACTATTTTACAAAAGCAACAAAGACAAACACCTGGGAAACAAAAGCCTCTGCTTCAGGTGCATGCTTCCCGTCGATCCTTAGCTTTGTGTCTTATTCCATGGGTGTGGGTCTAGGGCACATCCTGCTGGTTATCTAGAGAAGGCTTTTTCCGCACCAATCCTTCAAGGATTTTCTCTTGATTCCTTCGCACCGATCCTTTAGGTGTTTTCTCCTTATTTCTTCAGATAGTCCTCTCTCTTTGTATCTTACGACCTACATTCCTGGTGAGAAAGAGTGGAAAATCCCTCTAAACATGACCAACCTTGTGAAAGTTGTGGCACCTAAAAGGGAGCCCCTCGTAATCTAGGATATGTATGTGAGAGTAATCCCCATAGACCATATTTAGACCATATTGAGCTTAGCACTCAAACCCTCACTTGAATCCAAATTTACCATGATTCTGGTAATGGTCAGTCTTCCACTAACTTCATAGGATCTATCAGCATCCATGAAAGATCCCGGCTTATCACCGATGAATCTGAAGATGTCGTCTCACCAAAATTTGAGGGGAAATCCTGGAAGCCTCACCCAAATCGGACCATAAGTCAGCCTTTCTCTGCTAGGGTAAAAAAGGGGATTCCACCTCTTCATTAATACTGAAGTCGAACCAATGCTCCATGTTTTTCATAACACCCAATTGACAACTTCCGCATTGTTGAATTTTAGCATAAACCATCCTCGAGTGAGGATCTTTACCACAGACATTTCTTTAATCTCCTTCCCCCATTCCGCCCCAATCTATTCATATAGACTTTCTATAGAAAATTTCCTACCATGAGCTCAACCTAATATTACCTGTTTAGGTGTCTCCATGACTTCTCCTAATGCTAAATCCTCAAGTTCAGATTTTACCTTAGTGATGCCCGTGCAAACCCACTGTCTTGTCATGCCTTTCTCTTACAGGTCTAAACAGGAGAATTCGCATAATTTGAAAGACCGTGAAAGTGAAACACTTTCAATTCACAAAGAAACCCCAATTTAAAGCTTCGCCAACCTCTGTGTGTCGTCAAGCCCAAAACCTCATTGGGCGCTACCAATTGAAGCAAAACCCAGAAACAATGGCTCAAATCCACGGCGGCGCCTCTCCGAATTCCCGGCATGGTGCTCAGTTGCGCATTCTTTGCGTTGCCTAGAACACCATGTCCGATGGGTCTCAACCATGGGGCTTTATCCTTCGTTTCTCAACTGCAAACCCTCAATATTCCGCCCAAATTCTCATACTGTATCGTCGATCATTTCCTTTCTACAAATTCTCCAGGTGTCTTCTTCTTTGGAAATTCTCCTGTTGCCAAATATTTGAATTACACGCCTCTGTATACAATACAATTACGGCTACCTTATTCCGACAGAGCAGAATATAGCCTGAAATTAGAGGGAATTAAGGTTGGAAAAAACCTTCTCCCCATCCCCAAGTCTGTGTTTCTACCAGACCACACAGACGCCGGGCAGACAATGATCGACTCTGGGTTAGACACCAAAGATCGACGGACATGAAATAACCACTTGTGAATCGAGTGACCGACACCTACCTGCGAGCCAACCTTCAAGATGTTTATGGTGACTAGTTAAAGGCGGAGCCGGAAAAGTACATGCGAGGTTACATTATCGTAGGATGATGCGTGTTGTTTACATTTGTCAAATTTTTACTGGACAAAAGGGCGATGAAAAAGCATTTTGATTAAGTGGGGTGAACAGTGTTTGCTCACCCCATTCCAACAAAGATAACACCTCTGGCGTAAATATAAAATAAAATTTAAACAGGATGTCACTTTCATCTCTTATGAAAAGTGAAACAACTTATCGAAATAAAACACTTAGAGTGTCTTTCCAAACTCTCATAATCTTAAAATAATTAAACCATAATTTTAAAATGATGAAATATTCTTAAAACCAATTAGTAACATTTTCATGTGAACACTGAAGTGTAAAAGACTAAAAACAAAATACAAGTGGTTTTATACACTATTTTTAATTTCATCAATGTTAAAATATCATTTCATTAAACAATGTAAATAGCAATGGATATAAATTCTCTTAACTACTCCCATTGTCTAACTAACCCACATGTTAATTAACCTTACTATGTATCCTTACTCCATGCTCATTGAGGTGGCCACTGCATGGAGATGGAGATCCTCACCTAGGTATTCGTTTTGTTCACCCACCCTCGGAGGGAATAGTAAAATATATTGTTGCTTCAAATTTGTAAATTTTTGTTGATTTTTATAAATGTATTTTATTTTATTTTATTTTTTGGTTTACTTTTATATTTAAATAGTAAAATTTGTTATATATAATAATTTATGATCACTTTTAAAACATAATAAAATTATTACGAGTTTTCTAAATCCAGATTATGTACAATTTTCAAAGAATGTCAAATATATATAATTAAAATTAAAATTAGTTATGACAAAGATATAATTAGTTATCCAGATTATTTGTTATATCTATATGACTCTTATAATGTAATAAGCTATGATCACTTTTAAAACAAAATAAAATTATTACGAGTTTTCTAAATCCAGATTATGTACAATTTTCAAAGAACATCGAATATATATAATTACAATTAGTTATGACAAAGCTATAATTAAAATTAGTTATGACAAAGCTATGGGTAATAAGTTATAGTTTAATAATATTGTGGAAATAAATAGTTTAAAAAAAATAATAATAATAAAAAAATTCTATTGTAAAAATAGTCATAGATATATATTTATTCATTTATGTTTTTTTTTTTATAAAAGATTATTTTTAAAATACTAAAAATATGTTTATAAATTTTATATAAATAGTTATTTTGTGTTTTGTTAAATCACTCTTTGTTGTGAAGTCATTAATTCAATTCCCAAATCAAAACATAATTAAGATGCAAACATATTTTTTTATATAAAATAAAAAACTTTTATATCTTTATATAATTATATAAAAAACAACTAATAATATATAAATATATAAAAGAAGAGATATTTTATAAATTAAAAATATTTATATATTTACATAAATAAAAGAAAAACAATTAATGGTAAATAAGCATGGAAAAGAAAAGATAGTTTATAAATCATCCCTATCTCATGAATAATAAATTATTTATAACAAATACTATATATATATATATATATATATATATATATATATATATATATATATATATATATATAATTTATATGAATCTGCCATTATAATAAAAAAAACTCAATTATTAAAACCATTATAAAAATAATAGTTTTTAAAATTACAATGGTTTTAATTTAAAAAGCTTAATATTAGTGAGAGAGTGATGAAAATATGTTATCGTATCAATTCAAAAATTATATTTAAGTAATCATTTATAAACATAGATTTTATTTTTAAATTTAAAAGTTATTTATTATTATTATTATTTTAATCAAACTATTTCTATTAATTATTTAAAATATTATAAAATATTTGTAATAGATTTTTTTATCTCTCGGCCTCACTCCAATTAGATTTGGTGGCCAAGAGAGATATACAAAAATTGATAGCAAAGTGTCAGAAATTATAATGTGTCCAGAAACAAAATGCACAAAGCCTCCAAAATACAAAGAGAATATATATGCAATTGATTGTAATCAAGGATTATGAGGGGGGTCATAGCCTATCCAACATTAAAAGGGTCTAGGGTCTAGGACCCCCGTGAACATGGAACTCTACGCAATCAATCCCGCCCTCAATTTTATCCAGCCTCTCATGAGGATGTCTTTGACATTGTTTAAGTGAAGCCATCCTATCTAATATTTCCCATTGATTATATCACATCATTCCAATCATCGTGCCTTTACTTCCCCAACTCCGCCAGGAGTTTAGTGAAACTCCACAATTTCATACTAATGGACTCCAAAGATGGTGGCTCATCAACAAAACTAGACACTGCCATGTTTTCATGTGTCAATTCGCCCTTGGAGACTGCTTCGGTGCCCCCATCACCTTTCACCACAGCCTACCAGGCCTCCACGAGGAACCTCAACATGTCAAGCTTTCCCCCTTTGTCTGAACATCCCTCCAGAGGATCCTGATCACCGAGACAAATTCAATTTGACCACCCAAGTGCCTTGGCTTACCAAGGAATTCTCTCTACATAACTTGGAGAAATGACATTTATCATAACTAATAGGACCAGACCCCAATGTCTCTAGACTTGCACCCCTAGTAAACTAGAGATGCCACTTAAATGTAGTCCCCTATGCAACTAGAGAACTAGTCATTCCAAGACAGAGACAAAGTGCCAAAGACCTCACTCACCCACATTTAACTTTAATACAAACAGTCGACGAATTTTTTCAGCATAAACCACATGAGACTACAAAGACATTTGTAAATTCAACAAATCACATATATGAACAAACCCAAAAATCCCTGACTTTCGCCACACCATGATTTCCAATTATTGTGAAATTCCTAGGACAAATATGGAGAGTTGTGTTACTTACCAAGAATACATAGGAAAGAAACCACACCCTTTGGGATTTTGCAACAACGCGATGCAATGGAGTCTCGTTCCCCACCACGTCCAACTAGCTGCCAGGGGACTTGATACTTAGCCACTCTTTGTGGACCCAAATCCTGCAGGTTAGAACACTCAGAAAACCAACACACTCACCCCTTCACCTTGCATAAACTTTCCTCTCTGCAATAACAAAAATAGTGAGCATACATAGGTTGGCGCCTTATGCATACTCAACTTTCAACTCGCCATAGTCCAAAATATAAACACCTCAACCTTCCTCTCAAAGTTTTTGGGTGTCCTTCACCACTTGCACCACTTATCTTTAGTTATCATCATGCGTTGTAAGTACAAACTATGAAAGGATCAGATCTCCATCCACCTCATTTATTCCATCTCGCCCATTCACCTCTCGAAGTTTTTGTGTGTCCTTCACCACTTGCGCCACTTATCTTTAGTTGTCATCATACGTTGTAAGTAAAAATTGTGAAAGGATCAACTCCCCATACACCTCATTTATACCATCTCGCTCATTCACCTCATCGAGATTAAAAGTAATTTATTATTATTCATATTTAATTATTAAAAAAATTATAAAATTTTAAATTGTTTAGAATATAATTAATTAATTTTAAATTACATTTGATATTTAATTTAGATTTTTTTTAATAAAAATTACTATTATACTTTAATAATATTTCAATATATCAAATATATTCCCAACCATATATCTGTAATAATATAAAATATGCACAAACAATCATAGTCCCAATAAAATGTATAAATAATAAATACATAAATACATAAATTAGTTAAATAATTTTATTTATATATTTTAGAGTTGTTTTTTATTTTTTCAAACACTATGCATACGGAAAGTTATTTGGTTTAAATTAACTACACAAGTATTTTAAGAACACATTATCACTAATTTTTTTAGTAGCATCAAAATTATCAATATGATTTGGTATTCATAAATTTATTAATAATTTGAAGTTTAAACCAATTATTAATAAAAAGTGATTTAAATTAATTAAATGTATATAAAGAAAATAGGTATTAATAAAAAAAATTGTTTGGTATTAATAAATATCTCTATTTAGTATTAATTTTTTTTTACTTGGAACACGCAACAAGTATATCAGAGTGACCATCACAAAAAAATAATGTTTTTCATGAATCTAAGGAGCTAAAAATCATCCTCGACTTAAAAAAAGAAGGGGCAAAGATTCAATACTAGACCTTCTAAAACTTGCACTTACTACTTCTTGAGAACATGAGTAGATTTTTACAAATTGCTTGCATAGGATGATGCAAAAACAAAACACTTTTAAAATTTGAGAGAAATCAACCCCCCACTAGACCCATTGGAGGCAAGATAATTCTTAGCACCATATTTTGGGGGGTTTTTTTCTTCAATCGTTCTTACTTCTCGTTAAAGGGGTGAAATACCAAAAATTATTTTTTAGTACATTTGAATAGGAAGGAGAAGAAGAGGGTGGGTTTGATCTCCTTGTCATCCTCCATTCCAGGTTATTATTCTTTCTTTTATGTAGGAGGGACTTTTCTAGTATCCTGACAAATCATTTTCCTCAAAAAATGAATTAATATTCTTTGCAGGAACTTGATATGGGACTAATTGATCAACTTCAACCTCGACACCCATAACTTTAGCTATTGGGGACTTCAAAACTTCATATATATTATTGGAGGATGGATGTTGATGATATTCAGGCTTGCTAGCATGAAGCCTCTTAGTCAAGTGCCTCTTGTGTTTTCTTTTAACTAGTTTAAATGCTCCTTGCTTATCGTTAAAGATGAGAAGTTGGATCCTTATGACAACTTTTGCTAAGTGCTCATACTCATGGAAAAAATTACATTTAAGGGGAACTTGTTCATAATTCAGGGTTTTAAGATATTGCAAACCATCGAAGTTAAGTTGAATCGCCTCAAGAAGGCCATTCGAAAAATCCATTTCAACACAAATTATCATAGAAGAGAAGTTATTCTCCTTTTCCATATTGCTAGAAATAAATCGACCCAATTTATCTCCTATATCCTTGAAAATAACTTCACCCCAAAAAACAAGGGGAATATATGGCAATATTATCAACATTAGTGCATTAAGAAATTTCAATCATGAGATTGAAATTCAGAGACGATTAGGTGATAAACATTCCTCTAGTGCCCATGAAATAAGGTCCATATTTGTAGATGTGATCCTTGTGCTCCTTGTTTAAAAAAAGAACATAATAACCATTTGCACAATAGAAAATACCAATGGGATCATGATTTACCCAATTAGCATAGTTCTATTCTAAAACAGAATTGTAGCTAGACCAATGGCTAATTAACTTACCAATCAACCCTATTTATTTGAATGTAGTCACATTCTTCTTTGTAGAGAAAGAAACCCCCAAATCAAGAGAGGGAATAGACTCCAATTTTTTAACAAATCTTCTTGGGAGACCCATTGAACAAGCAATGATCTCAACTACTAAAAACCTAGGAGCCCATTGGACAAGTAATGATATCAACCACTCAAAGACGAGAGAAACACCACCATATCATAGTCACAAAGTAGCGAAAAGCCCAATAAGTTGCGAACGCATGAAATAGGAAAAGAACATTTGAGCTGATAAAAAGTTGAGCCAACTGAAAGCCAAAACACCCCAATTTAATGGAAAAACTCTAGATCTATCACGAAGACTAAAGAAACTGCAGTCAACCACAAATGAAACCCATATATACAACAAAACAATTAACATGATAAGAAAGACCAATAACAAATAAAAAAATTCTAATCGCTTACTCATATAAAATATGCTTAAAATATATTTATTTAAAAAAACTTTATACAACATTTTAAATAATAATAATTTTTGTTTTACATTTTGAATAATCATTTTTTATTTATTTTGCAATGAATTCAAAATGTTGGTGAAATTATTAGTCAATGAAATTTATACACTCTTTCACTCTCTTTCTAAAATTTATTACTTAAAAGCCTTTGTGGTTGTTTGAAAGAAACCTGACATATAACACATTCTTGCACCATTAATGTTTTTTCATTATTGTTGAGGGATACCTTTAGTGGTTGAATTGTATGAATTACAAGTCGTTGAGAGTCTAGTCTTTGGGTTCGTTGTCTCTTTGTGAGTATTATGGACCTTAGATTTCCGAAATTACAATCCACAATTTATTTGAGATTTTGTCTTCAAATAAAAATAGTTGTCTAGTAAATTTTCCATTCTTTTTTACAAATAATTAAAACATAAAAGGCCACATTCATCTTTTATTTAATATTTCCACTCCTCACCACATTGGTTTGTCTTATTTTTTATTCACGTTTGTTGCAAGACCCTCCATCTTAAGTTTTTAGAATATTTTATTTTTATTATTTTTCATTTTTATTATTAATTGATGGTTTTTTATCATTTTGCTTTATATGTTTGTATGTTTGATTGTTGAAATGTATGGTTTCCTTTTTAGAATATTTTATTTTTATTATTTTTCATTTTTTATTATTAATTGGTGGGATTTTATCATTTTGCATTATATATTTGATTGTTGAAATGTATGATTCCTTTTCTGTTGCCCCATTCATACAAAGTAGAAAATAAAAATCTATATATATATATATATATATATATTTTACAATGTTATTTATTAAAGTGAAGCAAATATGTGTTTTCATAAAAATATATATATATATATATATAATTATTGGTATGTCGTTTTTTGAATAGTTGTTCATGTATAGTAATCATACTCTCATTGTTTAAGGTTTAGATAGATTAAATTATTTTTATTCCTAATTTATATTTTGCATCGATGTTTATATATAAGTTTTTATTTATGGGTCGTGACTTCATTAATAATGATTAAAGTAAATTTGATTTGAATTTAGTGATAAGGTTTTTTAGTTTTTTTTTTTTTTTGGAAGTTGGATTTACAACTTGATGAAGAACTTTATAATTGTTGTATTATATGTTGATGATATTATTGGAGTTGTAGTCAATGTGCTATTAAATTTTAATGGTAGTCCAAAGGATAGAAAATTTATTACTATTTGAATGTAGTCCAAAAGCCGCTCAATATTTGAGAAATATATAGTGTAGTGATGACCATTGCGCTTTGGAAATAATGCCAAAGGTTAGAATATTGTCAAAAAAAAACAAATGGGTAATATGGACTTGTCTAGAGATGTGTAAACCCAAAACAATGCCCATCACCTGCACTTATTTAATATAAAAAATAAGTCCATCCATTACTAATATGAAGATTAAATGGGAGAGAGAGCACTCATGTATGAGACCTCTTCCCACATAGAATAAATTAGAAGGCATGCCATTGATCAACACAACATAACAAACCAAAGTAATGCAAGCCATAATCCACTCCACATCGTGGGACCGAAGACGAATTTTATAGACAATGAGCCTAATATATGACCAGTCCACACTGTCATATGCCTTTTGTAAGTCGATTTCCATCACCACTGGCTCCTTCTTACATGAGGGGATGGAATGGATACATTCTTGTGTAGATATAATAACATCGTGATTCTGGCTATTATTTAAAAAATATAATTGTTCATGGGAGATGTGTAAAGAAAGAACCCTATTCATATGCCTATTCTTTGATCCCTGTAGTCGACATCTCGTCTGGATTTATAAAACTATTCAAAAAAATTGACCGCTTCTTCATGTATCTTAGGGGTAATGCATTTGATTTCCCCATCTGATGATTCAATTTTCCAGATAGCATTGGTATGTTTCCTCTTATTTTCATACCTATGGAAAAATTTAGTATTTTGATCCACCTATCCAATCCAAATCGCTCTGCTCTTTGTATAAATTTAATACAAAATATGTATTGCCTAGATTCTCCTGATCTAATAATAATATGCCACTGTTAAATACAGAAACACTTCTACAAAATCTTTGTGGAATTTAAAACACACTCGCCAATAGCAATATCATGAAGAAAAATCAATCGCACATAACACAGATAATTTACCAGGAAAGCATAAAGCTAAAAACCCCACTATCTTCTATTATGTATTATATCATGGATCATGAAACAATTACATATAAATCTCCAATCCAAGAGCTCTCAGTACAATAGCTAACTATCTCACACTGTCATAAAAAAATTAGCAAGTTCCTTAGCCAATTTACTGTCTCCAAACAACCTGCCTCCACTGCGCAATCCCTGATGGTCAAGAACCCCTAAATGAATGATTCTTGCCTTCCTTGACTGTGCAATAATCATAGGCACATCCAATGTGTGTGTGGTTGCATGTGTACAACCGATAATGTCACAATTGATAGTCATTCTATGCCTTTCACCTACATCTCTACTAGGTCTCCACTGGATCTGACATGTATGTAGTTAATAGTAGTAAATCTTCACTTGCATGTGAGGCCATTGATTGTGAATTAATTAATAATTAATTCACTTGATCTCTCACTAGTGTATCTTCAATTACAACTAGCACAACTGAGTTTAACTCACTTAACTAAGTTAGACTATTTTACAACTTCCATAACTACACTTCCAACTTTGTTACGACTAGAATCGCTCTGTTACAACTCAAGCCAACCTGCATGTCCCACCAACCAACCTCTTAACTCAAAATTCCTATAGCTAACTGATTTTCCACTTCAGTTAACTATTTCCAAGTGCTCATTGAGAATAGATTATTGTTTATTGTCCAACTAATATTAAGGGATAATAATAACCGAAATGAATCTATAAATAGACATGAAATCTATAAATAGAATTTGCACAAACATCTATAAATAGACCTTATTTATAAATAGAATTTTCTCATGCATCTATGAATAGACATCTACCTAAAAATAGTATGTGTGGGCCCCACCTAGTGTACGTGCTTAATTTTCACTAGAATCAAGGATGTTGCTTCCGGATGCCAATTTCATCATTTCTTGTTTCAAAATTCAACACTTCCTCTCAACAAGAAAGGAATGTCTTTGCATGCGACATGCAACTCCATGCATGCGCCCTGCAACCTCATGCATGTGTCTTGTAACCTTTGCATGCAACATCTCTGAAACTGAATAGCCTCCAAACAATTGAATCAATATAATGCATTTGTCATCAAAGTATTCTGACTTCTGTTGGTACCAACTGCACATGTCTTCTGGATCCACTGCGTCGTTGACCTCTGCATCCATGCACACTGCACTTGCTATCAACTCTGATCTGTGCTCCAGTATCTGACATTGTCACTTTGATTTCATGTCCTCACGACATATGACTGCATCAATCCAACTGATCCTGCTACTGCTTCTTTGTGGGCTCCTCGTAGCCAGGTTCGATTTATGAGATCCACACCATCTCAATGAATCCTGCCCAGAAATTTCTTCTTGGGATTATTCATGCATATCGCCCCACCTCTCACCTGGTGGTATAGTTGCATGCACTCCCTCTACCCATCTGGCTTGAAATTTCTCTGCATGAGTGGTTGCTCCCACTCCATGATCCTTCGCATGTGGCTGTTCCACATCTTGAGGTTCACTCTTACCTGCATGCAAATCCAACTCCCTCTCAAGGGTCAATTGCATGGCTTTCTCACACTTCCCAACAGTAGGAAGCCTGTAGAAATACCGTCTACATCAAGTCTATAGATATTCTTAACTCGAATCCCAACCTTCTTGGCTTGCCCTATTGCTTTGTGTCGTAGGAAAACTTTTCCTTCACTAAAGACAACATCATAGCCTCTATCCTCTAATATTGCGACTGAGAATAAATTTTTCTTCAAACTTGCTACATGCATTAAATTTTTAAAATTAAAGAGTTTCCCTGACTCCCTCTGAAAGTTAATGGTACCAATCCGGGTCGCACTGTACTGTTCATCGTCACCCAACTTGTTGTGAAACCAACTCCAAAAATAGAAGAAAAGAGATATCAACGCCTTAGAAACAAGCCACTTCGAGGGGGAAACCTCCAATACATTACATAAATGAACAATTCTTGGATTATAAAAATGACCAAAACCTCCTTCTATATATAGGAGTCCATGGGGCCACAATGTAATCCTAGCCGACCTAACAATAATAATTTAAGGGCACAATAATAACAATATTGGGGTTACAGGGGTACAACAATAACAATAAGGGGGGCTACACTAACATAATAAGGGACTACACTATTAATAGAGGGACCTAACATGCCCCTCTCCTTCAAACAAGTGTGTCCTCAATGCTTCAGTAGCTCTGGGTGCTTTTGCATAAAATTCTCATCCTCCCATGTAGAATCTTCAGTGGGTAAGTTCTTCCATTTGATGAGATACTCTGAAATTGATTGATTTTGTAGTTGTCAAGTTCTTGTTTCCGTGACTGCTTCAAGTTTGAATATGGTTTTTCCTTCTTCATCAAGTTCTGGCAATATTGTTTGAACTGGAATTTTGTCCCCTATAACCTTTTTTTAGCATGAAACATGGAAAATTGGATCCACTTGCGAAGAAGCAGGAAGCTCCAATTTGTATGCCATAGTACCAATGTTTTGCAAAACCTTGTAAGGACCATAGTACTTTAGTGATAATTTATTATCCTTCTTAGCTTGCTTGAGGGACATTTGTTTGTATGGTTGTAGCCGTAAAAATACCCAATCTCCCACATAAAAACTTCTCTCACTGCGATGTTGATTTGCCTGTTGTTTCATTCGATTTTGTGCCAAATTTAGGTTATCCTTTAAGAGTTGGAGAACTTCTTGTTGATGCTCGATGTGATCCTCCATTGCTTGAACCCTATAATTTTCCCTTAAATAAGATGTGATGGATGGTGGATGATATCCATAAAGTGCCATAAATGGGGTCATTTTTGCTGCAGTATGGAAGGAAGTGTTATACCACCATTTAGCGAGAGGTAACCACTTGACCCATTGTGCTTGCTTATCAGATACAAAACAATGAAGAGATCCTTCCAAACATTTATTCACTATCTCTGTTTGATCGTCGGATTGAGGATGATAAGATGAGCTATGAGCTAGTTGAGTACCCAAAAAGGAAAATAATTCCGTCCAAAAATTTCCTGTAAAAATGGGATCTCTGTCACTTACAATAATCTTCGGGTTTCCATGTAGCTTTTGAATTGTTTCCAGAAATGCAGTATCAACTGCACTCGCTTTAAATGGATGAGATAATGCACAAAAGTGTGCATACTTGGTAAGTCTATCAACTACCACAATGATGATGCTCCTTCCTTCAGACTTAGGTAAACCTGTGATAAAATCCATTGAAATCTCCTCCCAACATTAACTTGGAATGGATAAAGGTTGTAGAAGACCCGAGGTCTTAATTGTCTCAACATTATTTTGCTGGAAAATCAAACATTCTGCCACAAAATTTTGAATATCATATTTAAGGCCATCCCAAAAAAATTCTTTCTTCACCCTGTGGTAAGTTTTTAAAAATCCAGAGTGTCCTCCTAAAGGAGAAGTGTGCAATTCCAAAAGAATCTTTTGTTTTAGTTTGGAATTCTTGGTAAATATATAAGCGATCTTTTTACCATAAGGAATCATTTTTCCAACTAAATGTATCAAATTTACTCGGATCTTGTCGCAACTTTTGAATGAGTTTAGACACTTCATTTTCCTTCTTCCATTCATCCCTTGCTTCAGTTATCCAATCTGGTTGGATAATATAAATGGCACAAAGCAATGCTTCCACCTCTTCATCCTTTCTTGAGAGTGCATCTGCAACAACATTTAGCTTCCCTTTTTTGTAGCTGATTACAATGTCACAACCCAACATCTTTGTGACCCATATTTGCTGCTCTTCCGAAGATAGTATTTGTTCCAAAAAGTATCGAAGACTATCATGATCAGTTTTTACCTTGAAGTGTCTTCCCATTAGGTAAGGTCTCCATTTCTTTAGTGCATGTAGTATTGCCAACATTTCCTTCTCATAAATAGCCTTTTTTGTAAATACTCTCTTCTTGATTGAACTACTTTCAAAAGTAATGGGTCTTCCTTCTTGCATTAAAACAAGACCAATTCCATTTCTTGAGGCATCACATTCCACAATAAAGGTTTTTGTGAATTTTGGCATAAATAAGACTGGTGCTAGGCACATTGCCTCTTTAATATGTTCAAAGGCATTAGTTTCTTCAGGAGTCCATGAAAATGCATCTTTCTTCAATAATGTTGTTAGAGGTGTCGATATTCTCCCATAATTCTTAAATAAATCCCATGTATAATACCCTCGTTAATCCGAGAAATTGAAGCAAGAACCTTTTATGGTTGTGGGGACTTTCCATTCCTTGATGGCTTTAATTTTGTTAGGGTCTACCTTAAGACCCTTGTGAGATACAATATGACCCATATTTTCCACCTCTTGTACTCCAAATAAGAATTTGGATGTTTTTGCATATAATTGTTTCTCCTGCAATAGTTTGAGCACCCTGTCAACATGTTGAACATGATCGTTCCAAGACCTGCTGTAGATTAGTATACTATAAAAAAATACTAGCACAAATTTTCTAAGTAAGGGTTTGAAATGGAATTAATCAACCATTGAAATGTAGAAGGTGCATTGGTAAGGCCAAAAGGCATGACTAAAAACTCATAATGACCCTCATGAGTTCGAAATGTTATTTTCGGAATATCTTCGCCTTCATTCTAATTTGATGATATCCCGAACGAAGATCCAACTTGGTAAAATAAATTGTTCCATGTAATTCATCCAATAATTCATCAATCACAAGAATGGGAAATTTATCTTTAATAATGAGTTTATTGAGCTCCCTATAATTCGGACTCATGCGCCATGATCCATCCTTCTTATACACCAATACTACTGGAGCAGAGAAACAACTTTGACTAGGTTGAATTATACCATCTTCTAAAATTTCTGCAATTATACGTTCAATTTCGCTCTTTTGGACATAAGGATACCTGTAAGGCCTAATGTTTGGAGGAACACTTCCTGGAATCAAATGAATAGCATGATCATGATCACGAAGAGGTGGGATTCCTTTGGGATATCAAACACCTTGGAATGATTGTCCAAGATTTTTTAAAGATTTGGAGAAATAGATGATTTTGATGTTGGAACTTCTAGTGAGCATAATTGTGAAATTATGCCCCGTTTTTATTTATTTAGAAGCTTTTTCATGACATTAGAGCTTATTATCTTTATTGGCTTCCCTGTGATACCCCGTAATTTGATTTCCTTTCCTTCTGAAAAAAATTAAAAAAAATTAAAAAAAATTAAAAAATAAAAAATAAAAAATAAAAAATAAAAAATAAAAAATAAAAAATAAAATAAAAATAAAAATAAAAATAAATAAATAAATAAATAAAAATTCAAGAAAAGTTCTTGAAAATTAAAAGCTACCGTCCCCAAAGATTGTAACCATTATACTTCTAGTACAACATCAGCACCTCCCATAGGAATGGAAAGCATTGGACTATTCAATACATATTCCCCCCTGGTTATCTTGATATTATGGCATTTTCCACAGAAATTTATAGTTCCTCCATTTGCAACCATCACTTGACATTTTGGTGCTGGGTATAGGAAACAATTCAATTCCTTGGCTACCTTACAATGAATAAAATTATGGGTACTACCCGAATCAATCAACACTATTACCTTTTTCTTCTTGATATGTCCTTCTATCTTGAGAGTTTGAGGAGTGGTAATTCCTGCCAATGCATTACATGATATGGCCGGACTCATTTCTTCCTCTTCTAGGGTTGGTTCCTGGTGTATATCCTCTTCTTGTTCATTTTCTTCTTCCTCTTCACAATCTATGTAAAATAATTTCTTCTCAGCACACTTATGACCTTTATTGTATTTTCTATCACAACCGTAGCAAAGCCCTTTTGCTATTTTTTCTTCCAATTTTTGTGGTGTCAACCTTGTAGGTTGTGGAAATCTAGGCATATAAACACTTCCTTCTTTATAGAAGTGAGTGGTAGGCTTCCTTGTCGCCATAATTTTACATTCAATTTTTCTTGCCAACCTGAATGCCTTCTCCAATGAATCAGGTTCCAAAACGCGAACTTCATGTTGGATGTTATCCTTTAAAGCACCTATGAAGAGATCAATCCTGTGTTCCTCTAGAATATCAGTTACCCTTATATTCAATTTTTGGAAGTCCTCAATGTGCTCCCCCATTAAACCCTTTTGTTTGAGATTTATCAATTGGCTAAAGAAGGTGTTTCTCTTTGTATCCTCATAATGTGCTATCATTTCCTCCGCAAAAATTGACCAAGTGACAATTTTTTTACGGGAGCAAAGCCATCGATACCATACAAATGTATTTTGTTCTAAATGTAAAGTTGCAATGCGTACCTTTTGTGTGTTTTGCACATTATGGAGATCAAAATATTGCTCCATCCGTAGTATCCATGTTACAGGATCATTTCCATCAAACTTCCTCATATCCATTTTTAGAATATAGTGGTTCTTCCCACCAACATTAGAGTTTATGAAGTAACGATTAACATTTATTTTGTTCTCATCATGAGTTTCCTCTACTATCTTTTCACCATTAGGAAACATTTCTTGTATCAACTTTGTCAAACCTTCCATGTCTGCTTTTAGATTATTCTTCATGTTTTCCATTTTTTCATCGATCTTAGCTTCCATGTCATCCATCTTAGATTCCATGCCAGCTTCCATGCCATCTATCTTAGATTCCATGCCTTTCTTCAAACCATCCATATTATTCTTCAAACCATCCATCTTCGCTTCCACGCATTTCTTCAAAACTTCCATTTCTTTTTTTGCTGCTCTTTGCGAGAGCAAAATTTGGTGCACTTGCTCTTGTAATTTTGATACATCATGTTGCAATTCTTCATCTTCATGAGTCATAGTAGAGCCTTCTAAAGGCTTAATGGGTGTTGAATTATTTTTATGGGCCATTTTTTAGAACCCAATACTGATATCTATTCTAAAATACGCCCTTGGAATCAATTCAAATTGATTCTTCAAACAAGACTTATGAAATTCGGAAAACAATACACACCTTTTTATTGCTTTTGAGGAGCTCAATATTGAAATTTGATTATCTCTGTGATTGCGGCTCTTCAATATATGAAATTTGGCACTAAGGTAGCCCTTTGAATTCTCTTTCGAATTCCATAGGTTTGACTTGATTTGGATTCTCTAAGGAAAAGTTATGTCCAATCTCCCACAATGACCTAATTATGGACTGGTTCAGTAGAGCTACATTGTATGACTTGCCACGTGTCACTATTTCATCCTTCATCTCTGAAATTGATCGAAAATAAACTACAGTATATGTAATTGTGACCAACTTTTACGGTACTCCAATCCGATGCTCAGAGAAATATTTATGAATCTTTTCCCACGATCACCTTTTTTAGATGAAATTCGGGAGCCTGATAAAGCACTACCTTCCACAGATCATATCTCCAAAAATGTTGCGAACCAAGCTTTGAAATTTTGCGACGAGTTTACTCAGAATTTAAGCTTCGCGCCCTAAAAATTTTAAATTCTGAACCTTCATAGAAAAAAATTATAGCAAAAATTCCACGATGACCTGTTTAGAGCAGCGAAACCCTAGAATCCAAAGCTCTGATACCAAATGTTGTGAAACCAGCTCCAAAAATAGAAGAAAAGAGATATCAACGCCTTAGAAATAAGCCACTTAGAGGGGGAAACCTCCAATACATTACATAAATGAACAATTCTTGGATTATACAAATGACCAAAACCTCCTTCTATATATAGGAGTCCATGGGGCAACAATGTAATTCTAGTGGGGCCACAATGTAATCCTAGTTGACCTAACAATAATAATTTAAGGGCACAATAATAACAATATTGGGGTTACAGGGGTACAAAAATAACAATAAGGGGGGATACACTAACATAATAAGGGACTACACTATTAATATGGGGACCTAACACAACTCAATATGCATCTGGAGATCTTTCTCCTCCAAGTCACTGAAAAGTTTCTTATCTCCCGTCATGTGAAAGGAAGCACCACTATCCAATTACCACCCCAATCCCAATGCACTTGACACCATGCATGCAATCAATGAGAAGTCAAGCTCAAATTGCATGGCAAGGGCCTCACCAGCTACAACTCCGACAACCATCTTGTTCTTCTTCTTTTGTGGACAATTTGTGGCAATTTGTCCATACTCGTGACAGTGAAAACACTTCACTTTAGACATGTTGTGCTCCTTGCCATCTTCATCGACCTCAGATTTAGAATGGAATTTCTTCCCCTTCTTCGCCTTGGCATCCAAATAAAAATCCTCTTCATCATCATGCTTTGATGAGGAGACATCTCTGGTGTTCCGCCTGAACTCCTCCTTCACCAAATCCAACCACAGTCGTTCCCAATCTGGCAATTTTTCCTGTCCGTTGATAGAATCTTCATAACTTTGCCAAATCTTAGGAAGTTCTAGGAGAGCCAAACTCTCGAAATCATCATCAGCGACACTTATTCCTACACTCCCAAGCTCATCCTGATATTTGAAAAACTTTGTTAAGTATACCAGAATAGTGTCGTTCTTTTCCATCTTGATCCTCTTAGAGTTTATCTTTGAGTGCCAATTTCCTATGGTCGGTGTTGCTTTGGAATAGATCCGTCAAAGCCTTCCACATAGCATATGGTGTGGCTTTCCCATGAAGGCTTGAGACAATGTGGTCTTGCACTCATTCCAACAAAATCATGCTCGCCTTTGCCACTTTCTTTCGCTATGCATTAAGATTTGCAGCATCTGCAGCATCTGGCTTAGGAACATATTTTTCAATCAATTCATTCAAGCCATTGTCTTTGAATACTGTCTTCATCATGTCCTTCCACGCAATGTAGTTCGAGTTTCCCTCACGTGCATACTCTAACCTCGAGCCACCGAAAGCCATTACGATCTTGAATCAGCTGTAGCACCAAGAAAGCCTTTCTGCAAATTCGAATTCTTTCCACCACCAAACTCAACCCCTGCTTCACAATTGCAATCTCCTGTGCTTTAATACCATGTAGAAATTTAATACAAAATATGTATTGCCTGGATTCTCCTAATCTAACAATTATATGCCATTGTTAAATACAAAATCGCTTCTACAAAATCCTTGCGGAATTTAAAACACAATCACCAATAGCAATATCATGAAGAAATATCAATCACACATAACACAAATAATTTACTGGGAAAGCATAAAGCTAAAAACCCCACTATATTATATTATGTATTATATCATGGATCATGAAACAATTACATACAAATCTCCAATCCAAGAGCTCTCAGTACAATATCTAATTGTCATACAAAAATTGGCAAGTTCCTTAGCCAATTTATTGTCTCTAGACAGCGTGCCTCCACTGCACAATCCCTGATGGTCAAGACCCCCTGAATGAATGATTCTTTCTTACCTTGACTACGCAATCTTCATAGGCACATCCAATGTGTGTGTGGTTGCATGTGTGCAACCGATAATGTCACAACTGATAGTCAATCTATCCCTTTCACCTACATCTCAACTGGGTCTCCACTAGATCTGACATGCATGTATTTAATAGTAGTAAATATTCAGTTTCATGTGAGGCCACTGATTCTAAATTAATTAATAATTAATTCACTTGATCTCTCACTAGTGTATCTCCAGTTACAACTAGCACAACTGAGTTTAACTCATTTAACTTAGTTAGACTACTTTACAACTTTCATAACTACAATTCCAACTCGGTTACAACTAGAATCACTCTGTTACAACCCAAGTCAACTTGCATGTCCACCAACTAACCTCTTATCTCGAAACTCCTATAGCTAATTGATTTTCCACTTCAGTTAACTATTTCCAAGTGCTCATTGAGAATAGATTATTGTTTATTGTCAAACTAATATTAAGGGATAATAATAGCTGACATGCATCTATAAATAGATTTGAAATCTATAAATAGAACTTGCACATACATCTATAAATAGAACTCATCTATAAATAGAATTTGCTAATGCATCTATAAATAGACATCCACCTAAAAATAGCATGTGTGGGCCCCACCTAGTAGGTGCTTAATTTTCACTAGGATCAAGGATGTTGTTTCCGGATGCCAATTTCATTGTTTGTTGTTGCAAAATTCAACACTCTTTACCCTCCAAGTTATTTCTTATATTTTTAGTATCCCATTCTTCCTGGTCTTCATTAATTTTTATATGTATCATGTCCTCCCGAGTAGGTTCTTTTTGTTCCAAGACACTACCAAAATTGGATTTCCTCAGTGATATTCTTTACTTCTGAGATCAATCGCTACTTTTTATTCCTCTCCCATATCCTTATCTTTATGTTTATGACATTAAAATTTAACATAAGGGACCGCATCATAGATTCCTCCCGCGGGTCAATCATCTCCTTCCAGGTGGAGTTAACTAGTTCATTATACTCCTCATCTTGTAGCCATACTCTATTAAACTTGAAAGGTACATATTTACATATATTCTCCATCCACCACTGTAGAAATATGGGCATGTGATAAAAAATATAAGACTTGTATACGCAATATTTTAAATTACCAAAGCACTCAACCAGAGATTCTTGTATGAGGAAGCGGTCCAGTCGCTTCCCAACATAATCTTCTTCCACCCTATGATTACTCCAAGTAGGGGAGAGAGACGAGGGATAGATGTACACTAAATGATGGTCTGCGAAAAGAATATAAAGATGACCTACAAGGGGATTCAACCTGCAGTGTCTACCCCAAGAATCATGTGCCAAGAGGGTCTCATTCAAATCACCAGCCACTATAAGTCCACTAACCTGATGAATCTTGCATAGTTGTTTCTGATCCAAGAAGTTGGAATGTTCTCGGTAAGGAGAATATATATTAAGTAGATGTATACGACACAAAATACCCATGATATGGCCAGACATAAGGATGCCCGCAAAAATACTGAAAGCATGAAAATATGCTCTACCTGGATCCCACATAGAAATAAGACCACCCAAAGATCCAGAGGAGCTAACCCCAACAATGTGCCAAGAGGGTAAAATCTATCGAAAATAAGGAATTGCATGAGAGGACTCAACAAGGGTTTCTTGGACGAGTACAATGAACGGTCCAGAGTCTTGGATCAAATGTCAGAGACTCAGAAGTTTGGAGTGATTCTCAAAACCTCTAATGGTCATGAATAAGATCTTCAACATGGAGTCCCTTGAGCATCAATGCTCTAAGAACCTGAGATTCAAGAGAGGAGATAATAGGGACATCAAGTAAACCAATGGATTCATCAAAAAGGGTAGAATGAGAGGCAAGGTGCCCATGGAAATTTTAGCGACCCTTTCTCATGGTCTTACAAACCATAATATTCATAGAAGAGCCTAGACTAATGCGGGGAGAGGCAACATGGGAACCATCCTTGTGAATTGTTAAAGCATTCATATCCATAGTAGAGTTATGAAGAATAAATTCAATAACATTACCCACAAAAATACGCGGAGAAGAGTTCAGATCCTAACCACCATAGCACAAAGGGGGCAAGGAAAGGGTAGGTTCCAAAGGGCGCATAGAAGGAGAAATTACAAGAACAAGAGGAATAAGTGAGCTGGGAAACCGAGCACACATTGATGAAGGGGATAGAGGGGAATGATTGATTAACGAGGGAGGAAGTACATCATATGGTCGGGCATCCTGACACGAAACATTAGGGCTAGGGAAATATCCAACAAAAGAAGTACGAGGAGGGGAATATTCTATAGGAAATTCGACATTAACACTTGCAGGGGGAGGATATGGGTATGTAGAGGGAAGAGAAGAGGAAGAAACTAAAATGCGAGTAGAATCAAGCTGACCATAGAAAGTACATTTTTGAATAGTGTCAGTAACACATGAGTAACAAAAATTCGAGGCTTCTATGAGCATTGGAAGTATGCCTTGGACTAATTGTGTTGAGGCATCTGCCTATATGGGCAACAACTCATCAACTGTCTCGTTTTATGAAAAAATAGGCACCTAAATGGAATGACCTAGTATTCTAGGAATTATCTAATCTTCAACAGACCCCATTCCAAATCAATTTTCTCAAGAAGACCTCAGGGAAAATGAACTTCCACAAGAATCCAGACCACCCATTTTTCAGTTGCTCCCATCACCTCTAGATCAAGAAATCTGAATCGCCTCATAGAATGTAATATCCCAAAATAAGGGATTTCTACAACAATAAGAATATCTTACGATATTCTAAAGTTTGAGATGCGACCATATAGCTCATAACAGATATTAAATCATGTGTCCTTCAATAATATGTATAGAAGCAAGCATTATGATTCATTTCTTCAACCCAAAGTGGGGAAAAACAGCCATTTCAACCCTAAAAACGTCAATTTCATAGATTTGCATAAAAAAAAGGGGAAATGACCATGGGATCCTTTAGCTTAGGTCATGTGGGACTCACATACAAAATTTTAGCAAAAACAAATGACTCTAGCTATGTTAAACAGGTCTCCCACTCCCAATATGGCTTAAAAATGCCCAATCCCCATGGCTTGACTCAACATAAATTAACTAAAGCTTATGCAGCGTGATTTTCTGAAGGGTTTAAATAAAAAATATCTTTACTATCAGATCTGGAGTTTATTACATGAGAGCATGAAGAAAAATGGAGGTTAAGCTCCTTTATACATCAAAGAGGATAACTCAGCAAGGGTTTCATGAGTTACACTGTATAAAAGTGCAAATCTGCAGATCTAGATCTGAAAAACGCAGTATACTGCAGAAATAGCTTATAACGTAGATCTAGAGCAATATAATACATAAAAAATTAGATCTACAACAGATCCATATGTAAAAATGTATTTATTATACATCCCCCTTGGGGTTTTCAGCATTACATGAAAGAACAGGAGTAGATCTGACTTTTACTGTAGCAGATCTGCAGAATGATTCAGAAAATCTAAAGTGAACATAATAGTAAATAGATAAGATCTGAAATATACATGGATTAGATGGCTAATCCATGGATCACCACGGTGAAGGAAGAATCAATACACCAGAGATCTCTCCTCCAAATGAATGTCGAAATACCATGCAACTATGCAACTGAAAATAACGTAGTTTCAGGGATCAAATTGTGTTGCAAGCTTGAAGCATAGATTGGCCTGATGCCAAGATCAAAATATGAAGCCTGCACTGCTAATACACTCTTCCAGGAGGTTAAAAGACACACTCACTGAGAAGAGGCACTAGTATAATCTAGATCTAAGCAGATCTAGTCTCCACTTGCTGCAGCTCATTGAAACAAGTAAACCCCAACAGGATTTATGCTATCTAAGGAAGATGGAGCTTGGCCAAATGCTTGATAGTGGAAGAGTAGTACAATGCCCTCCAATAGCTACTCAATGGAAGGAGAGAGAATCCCTAAATAAGAAATCCTCACAATTCTTTGCTAAACAGCCAAGAGAATGAGATATGTCTAAACAAACAATATACTCTGAAAATATAATATCATCAACAACCCCTCTCTTGAGCCTTCACCTTCCTTTTATAAGATGAGAGCTTGAGAAACCCTAACTCCTTTCACATGAGATCCTCCATCTAGAACTGCGTTGATCAACTAGGAGGTTCAATGTATCTGGACAGTGTTGTGATTTGGTCCTGTTGACTCGGTCAATCTCCTCAATCCTTGTTCACATGCAAGTGTATTTTATTGAGACAGCCCTGATTTGCCTCTGTTGACATTGGGCATTGATTTATTTTGATGTTTTTAGGAGTTTACATGTCCTCCTTTACATTTTATTCATCAATTAAGAAAATTAACAAAAAATGAAATATTCCCATTAGCTTGGGCTAATTAGGAATATTACAGTCCTCCCCTCCAAAAATTTTGCTTGTCCTTAAGCAATTGCAAGTTTAGAACTGAAAAGGATGGGGAAAGCATCTTCTCCCAAGCAATCATGCATACAAAATGAGTCACCTCCCAACATGGTAACTCCAGAAAATTCTCCTCCACCTTAGGTTCCTGCCAAGAAGGTGGGATAAAAAACTGACCGTAGTAGACAAAATTTCCTACCCCACGCTGTCCTCCTCTCCACTTAAGCTAAGTTTAGAGTCCTTGTTGATCTTGGGTTGTAATGATATTTCCCTTAAGTGGCAACATGAAGATTAGATCTGTAAAGATCCTTCCTCCAATGCTGTAAAACCAGTTGGCCCAAAACATTCCACATGTGATGGATAGGAGAGCATCATCATATGGCATCCCATCACACATTTGGTCCACCTCTAAGAGAAACAAATATTTGGCTATGGTGGCCATAACTCCTCCCATGTTCCCATTAGAACATGTGCTGCAGAAAATGTGGGAATCTCCTTCCCAAAAGGACACATTCAAACCATGTGCCTTACTCAACATCATGTCTCCCATCAAGATAAAAACAACACCAGCAAGTGGGATCATTATTGACATAAAAACAAGGGAATTACTGATGGTTTCATAAGGTGCTGGAAGGTACCAACAGTTTCCCAAGTGGTGACAACGCATTGTTTGAAACTGCTGCTTCAGATAAATACATCGCAAATTGGTTCTTGATACATGGTTAATCATATGAATCAATTGAACATACATGTAATCACAAAACATCTGACCAGGGCCACATAAGAGATATAGTTTGGCCCAACATGGTGTTAAGTGTTGAAAAAGGTATGAATTCACCATGTATTTTCTCATTCTTTTCCTTTAAACATAACTCTTTTTATTCTAGAAAGGTGATTTATTATAGAATTATGATAGAATTGAAAATACTTATGTTTATTGTAAAAAGTAACTAAAAATTGCCTTTTATTGTCAAAAACAGGAATCAAACGAGGTGAACAACTATACCAGACGTGAGGCTAAAGCAGGAGTAACTGTTGTTCCTCCAGTGATAGACCATATCCTGTCAAAGAGAGGAAAATCAAAACGCATTGCTAAGAGAAGGCAAGGAACAGCACGGCTTCAGCCGAAGAAGATCAAGTGATAGCTAAAGAAAGAAAGGAAGTGAATCCCTTAGGATCCTTCGATCCTGAGGGATTGCTGTTCAAATCTTATCTTGTTCCTTGTCTTATCCGTCGAAGTTGTTATATAAGGCAATGCCTTTAGAGATTGAAGGAGTCGAAACATTGATTAAAACATTTCTCTTGTAATTCTTCACTTTATTGACTCTCGTGATCAGAGAGCGGTCGTTGTAAACATTTTTTATGTTTAATTAATACAAAGACGCATCTCAGTTCCATTTATTAAGCTCTGAAGTAACCCAGCAGTGTTTCACTGGTGCTACGGGCCCGGCCCTAGCGGAATCGATCTGTTGTTTGTATTTCTATCTTTTAATTACCATTGTGTGATAATTGTGTTCAGTTTTATTACGTTTGCGAAGTTAATTAGTTGCTGTTGAATTGATTATTGGTATTGCTATGTTGCGTTAATGAATTGCATTGCTATTCCAGTTCAACAAGAATCTTAATTCTTGTATTATTCATCTTGTTATTGCTTATAAAGCTTTGTTGTTCAATATTTAACTCTATTTGTTGTTCCGTTGGATTGATGTTCATTTCGATTACTGTTTAACAACGTTTGTTGTCGACAAGGTTTGGTGTTTAACAGAATTTGCTATTTGATTCCTTTAAGTCCAGATTTGCTGTTCAGATTCATTAGTTAGTACCTGCTGTTCAATTCCTTTAGTTACAATTCACTGTTTATTTACATTTTTATTCGATTACAATTTGTTGTTCATTTCCAGCTCATTAGTTTACAAAGTTTTCCTAGTTTAATTTCAATAGCAGTTAGTTCAATTTCTATTTCCCTTTGATTGCTTGAAAGTAGGACTGTCAACTATAGAGAACACTGGTTATTGCTTCCAAGATCCCAGATTGATTACGTTGTTCCAGTTTGATTTCAATTGCATCAATTTCTAGAGGAATGAGTTATTGCTACTGTATCCTCGATTGATGTTTGTTGAGTGAATAGGTAGATTTTAGATTACTTGAGTTCATGTTATTGTAATTAGATTTCTTTTCCAGCATCTGTTTACTCTTGTATTTAGAATATTGTACTGCATCTCACACAACATTGCTCTTAGCTCAAATTGCAGCCTCAAACAGAGTACACTCTTGAAACAAAAAGTCGTTCCTGGATTGACAATTAATGTAGGATAAATAGGTGTTAAAAATATACCTTTTATACCTCAACACATGGGTCATGGAGCAAAATCAAGAGCTTGCTTACTTTTGGAGCAATGCACTGCCAAGAGATGGTAAGAGCATGCAAATATTGTGTTGCACAAACAAAGCTCTAACCATATGTTGGAAGTAAGAAAACATATGGATCCATGAATATACCCTCCATAGTAGTTTGGCACACTTCCATGAAGAGAAATGAACCAAGTGCTTCCTGCAGATCCTCTCCCTCGTGCTTGGAAATCCAAGACAAGAAGAGTACATCATAGTAATAGATATCCTCATCTACTACCTCATCTTCCTTACCTCCCCTTTGCCCATCAAGTGCATCAAGTTTGAAATGATCCTGGGGATACTCCATCAATAAACCCCAGCTCCAAAGTGGCAACGTTGTTGGCCTATGCAAATAGGCTCCCTCCAACTCATGGCTCCAATCTTTGACATGTAGAATGTCAAAGGCATCTCCCATAATGTTGCTACACATAAGAAGTCTCTCCCATGGGAAAAGTACCTCTTCAACATCTAAGGCCAAGGAGTAGCCCCTTTGCACCGTGATAGTGCCATCTCCTACTCCTGCAACATCATGCAAAGTGTGAGAGCAAATCTGCCCTTGCTCTCCCAAGAACAACCAAAGCAACAAAATGTTTTGCTGCCTCCTCATACTTCCATCATACAAATCATGTGATGAAAACATAATGAATGATATAAAGATCACATCAACACCATGCATCCATACTCTTTGCTGCTCAAAGATGCAAGTATCCTACCACATACCCTTAGAAAGAGGATGATGACCAAACTCTTTCAAGAGTAACCAACGCAGCCAAGCCTCCCGCTGCCTGGTATCATAGATGTGCAAGTAGCTTTCCAGCTTCTTGCTCATCATCCACACCCATCCATCCACATGTGGGTGCCTTCCATCTTGTTCTTCCTTAGCATTCTCCCAAGGAAGACTGTCATGCTCCCAATTCAGATTTCTGCTCTTGCATTTCATGGGATGTTGAAATGAAATCTTCTCAAGGATCAATTTGATCCCAGAAGGATCCAAATAGGTGGTAGGAAAAAACCTCCCATCATGATGTGTATGGCTCAAGAAATGTCCAACACACACATGATAGATGTTATCCATTTGAAGATGTCCTCCATCATCTATCTGTTCCTCCTTGAATCCATGAAGATCCAAGGGTGATAAGGAAAGAGCCTCCTCAAACTGTTGAAGAACTTTGCACTTCATGAAATGTTGAAGTGCACCTTTCATGGGATCTCTTGATGAGACCACCTCCTCATGCATGGTCTTCCAAAACTAGTGGGGTCTTGGATCTGTTGCAGGTAGCAGTTTCTCTTTGAGTTGGGGAGTGCTCATTGAGAAAGTGTCATCTAGAAAGGAGAAAGGGTTTCTCACTTTAAGATGTCTACTATATACCATTCCTTCCTCCTATGCTCCATGAATGAAGTTTTCATGTGAATGCTCCCATAAGGCATGGCTCCTCTTTTCTTCATCACTGCCTTTTCACAGCACAATGCAACTCTGTTGCTCTAAATCAGCAGCATGCAAAGATGTAGATCCCTTCATATGGTTTGCTGAAATGACAAGAGATGGAAATTCAAGCATACCTTGGTGAGATGTAGAAGCAGGAGATCCTTTCTCAACTATGTTGTCTTCCTCCACTTCTGAACATGAAGGCTGCTCCTCCAAGGTTGTGACAACGCTGGTACATGCTTCCTCAAGTGGTGGTGAGGATCTCTCTTCCTCTAGCTGAATGAACTGAGGTAAAGCTAGAGTCTCCTTGGAGGCTCTAGATTTAGCTTTGTATTCACTTAGAATCTTAGATTCCAAGTGTCCTCTATGTCTCTTGTCTTCTCCTCTTTGAGAATAGGAATTGCATGGCTCTTCCTCTTCTTGAAACTCTCTAGGAGTTTCACTACAACTCTTCATCTGCTTAACCTCCTTGGGGAGGTCCTTTCTGGATCTTAAAACTGATGAGAGTAATCTCATCTTCTTCATCATTCTAATCTTCTTTTGTCTTCTTGGACTGAGACTCACAGGATGAGCCAAGAAAGATGCTTTGATACCACTGTAATATCCCAAAATAAGGGATTTCTACAACAATAAGAATATATTAAGATATTCTAAAGTTGGATATGTAACCATATAGCTCATAACAGATATTAAATCATGTTTCCTTCAATAATATGTACAACAGCAATCATTATGATTCATTTATTCAACTCAAAGTGGGGAAAAGCAGCCATTTCAACCCTAAAAACGTCAATTTCAAAGATTTGCGTAAAAACAAGGGGAAATGACGACAAGATACTTTATCTTAGGTCATGTGGGACTCACATACCAAATTTCAGCAAAAAGAAATGACTCTAACTATGTTAAATAGGTCTCCCACTCCCGATATGGTTAAAAAATGCCCAATCCCCATGGCTTGATTCAACAGAAATTAACTGAAGCTTATGCAGTGTGATTTTCTGAAGGGTTTGAATAAAAAGTAGCTTTACTATCAGATCTGGAGTTTATTACATGAGAGCATGAAGAAAAATGGAGATTCAACTCCTTTATACATCAAAGAGGATAACCCGGCAAGGGTTTCATGAGTTACACTGTATAAAAGTGTAGATCTGTAGATCTAGATCTAAAAAATGTAGTATACTGCAGCAGTTGCTTATAAATTAGATCTAGAGCAATATAATACATAAACAATTAGATCTACAACAAATCCATATGTAAAAATGTCTTTATTATACATCCCCCTTGGGGTTTTCAGCATTACATGAAAGAACAGAAGTAGATCTGAGTTTTATTGCAGCAGATCTGCAGAATGATTCAAAAAATCTGAAGTGAACATAACAGTTAATAGATAAGATCTGAAATAGACATGGATTAGATGGCTAATCCATGGATCAACACGATGAAGGAAGAATCCATACACCATAGATTTCTCTTCCAAATGAATGCCAAAATACCTTGCAACTCTGCAACTGGAAATAACGCAGTTTCAGGGATCAAACTGCGCTGCAAGCTTGAAGCATAGATTGGCCTGATGCCAAGATCAAAATCTGAAGCCCACACTGCTAATACACTCTTCCAGGAGGTTAAAAGACACACTCACTGAGAAGAGGCACTAGTATAATCCAGATCTAAGCAGATCTAGTCTCCACTTGTTGTAGCTCACTGAAACAAGTAAACCCCAACAGGATTTATGCTGTCTAAGGGAGATGGAGCTTGGCCAAATGCCTAATAGTGGAAGAGTAGTACAATGCCCTCCAAGATCTGCTTAATGGAAGGAGAGAGAATCCCTAAACAAGAAATCCTCACAATTCTTTGCTAAACAGCCAAGAGAATGAGATATGTCTAAACAGACAATATACTATGAAAATATCATATCATCAACAACCCCTCTCTTGAGCCTTCCCCTTCCTTTTATAAGATGAGAGTTTGAGAAACCCTAAACCACTTCCAAAACCCTAACTCCTTTCACATGAGATCCTCCATCTAGAACTGCGCTGATCAACTAGGAGGTTCAATGTATCTGGACAGTGTTGTGATATGGTATGGTTGACCCGGTCAATATCCTCAATCCTTGTTTAGATACAAGTGTATTTTATTGAGACAACCCTGATTTTCCTCTGTTCACATTGGGCATTGATTTATTTTGATGTTTTTAGGAGTTTACATGTCCTCCTTTACATTTTATTCATCAATTAAGAAAATTAACACAAAATGAAATATTCCTATTAGCTTGGGCTAATTAGTAATATTACATAGAATTCCCTATCATGGTTAAAGCCCACCTAGTCCAGTATTCCAGCAAGAGTCTCAGAAGTTTCACCCGCACTATGTCCTTCTGCGTAGTATGGAGCAAGGGATTAAATTCAATGTACCACTTATGTAATTGCAGGAAACTCCGCCCACAGACCCAGGGGATCTCCAAGATTTTCTCATAATTGTCCGTATGCATAAAATATATAATGAACCAGACATTCATGAGGGTACTAACCTTCAAATAATATCCCAACAATGACTCCCAAACATTCTTCACCCAATTTTTTCATATTAAACTCATACAACTTTGAGAAAATCCATTTACCGACGAGAACATGTTTTTGCAAGATGTTGACCTTGTCCCAAAGGAACTCATAACGAAAGCTAAGTAACTTGGTCTTAGTATTCAAAAGGATGGATTTACGCTTCTTCCTACGAACCCTTCTGCTCCTTGTGTGAGCAATGTCAGAACCAAAAAATTTCTCTGAGCTATGTGTCACTAGGACAAATGATATCCACACAAGATGTTGATCCAAAAAAACATTTGGAGATGGTTCAATAGGGGCAGAGATAATTTTACCAGGCCTACTCCGCCACCACTATGGCTTGAATAAAGGCCCCATGAGCCTCCATGTCAAAATCAAGAAAGGTTAAGCAACGATCCACGTGGGAAATTTTCAGAAGAAGAGAAAATGTAGAGATTAATCAAAATCCCACCAAAAACATGACACCACAGCTTGGAAAATAAATGTATATAGTGCAACACAACATAAGGGCAATCCAAAAAAATCCTTTGATACAAAATGATAATTTATCTGGATGGAAGATAATCTAGTGAAAAAATCCCTTTGCCACGTCCTCCCAACGTCAACTACGACCCACCCCGGAGAGAATATTAAGGAGAAGGCAGTCCCCAAAGGGAATGACGACATATGATTATGTAAGAGAAACTTCGGGAGAATCAATTACCGATCAATACATCCCATCATATCCCCTGGATATCCAAACCCAATATCTAACAATCAATAGGAATGATGTCAAAAACCAAAATATACCATCGACGACACTCCAAAAGAGGAATCAAAATAGTTATATAATCCCAATATGGAAATGTCCAAATAGAGGCCACATTTTCCCCAACTAACAACCACAAATAACGAGAAAGTCTCCACGAGAAATATATTAGTGATTAAAGAAGTGAAGAAAGGGAGCCATCACCTTTGTGTCTCACTACCAACCAATTTAGATGCCCCTAAAGAAACATATAGTAACCATGATTGAAACCTCCGAACACCCGAGGCCGAACCAGAATGTCGATCATATCACAATCAGCGTGTAACACATGCTACTCAAGAGAACTGAAATACAACGAATTCCAAAAACAAAAATACACTTACGACCACCAACCATATGGAAACAAATCCACACACCCCAACATGTAGTATGCAACTCCACCACACTGAATCGCGACTTCCACCTGAACAATACTCATTTCAATTAACATGGACACAATCATTGAAATGATCACCAACCCAAAGGAAGCCATACCATATACCCAAATGAAATATAAAGTCGATTCGAAGGCAAAAGGGTACAATAGTGTGCAATGATTCCTGTGAGCAAAGTACACCAACTACCAAATACCTCAAAAACTATGTGCATACGAACCACATATACAAAACCAATACAAGTAGCAGTTCCACCAAGAACAACCTGTTGTAGCTACAACACCCCCATATTTTATTTATAATAAGACACGGGGACCCTTCATGTAAATTTGTTTCCAATTTTTCTTATTGGACCCTTTTCTCACATGGCGATACTTGTGTTACTTATCTTATTTCACCATGACACCTTTTGCATTGAGTTTTGATCATTGACTTTTTCTCATGGCTAGACACAAACCTGCATCAAAACAAAAAAATATATAATAACGATGACTCATTACTTTCAATGTAAATAATTATATTTAAATATTGATATTCAAAAAATTCACATTATAAATTTATATTTTTAAATATTAATATTTACAACATTGTGTATAAATACAACACAATCTATATTAAATAAAATTATTTAACATCAAAAAATTAAATTAAATTATATAGGATTGTATATAAACATAAATTATATTTAAAAGAAAAAACAACATCCATCCAACTAGAATCCAAGAAGCATCTCTAATAATATCTATTTGAAGTCGATGGAGAAGGAAGGCGCATATGCCATTTTTAGTGGTGTTGGCATTCTTGGCCATGAACAACGAACCTCTATTGATTGAAGGTGAATCACATCAGCTAGAGGAGAAATCAGTACCGTTTATGAAGAGAGTAACGTTAAGCCAGAAAGAAAATGCAGCATCCTTATGGACATAGATGGAGGTTCGAATTAACTTCTTGTGGTTCGAATTAGTTTTCTATAGGCGTGGATTGTACTCTCGTCTCTGGCATGTTTATATTTCTGCACAGTCACAGTTTGACGTGCCCGGAGTATCTTTTTCTGCGGTTTCTTTATGATGATCAACTATATATATATAACAAGATTCATGTCAGTTAATATTATAGTTACTTTCCAAGTTTTTGTTATATATTGACATTAAAGCTATGTTTTTTTAACGTATTATGCTGGCAACTAATTCGTGAAATATATATATATTTTGAAATATGATTTTTTTAGAAAGCTCATTTCTATTATAGTATACAAAAATTTACAGTTAAATTTCATGACACGGGTTGTTAGATTATCTCTGTTGGATGAAGACAGAACAAACAGTGAAAAAATGTGCTGCTCTTCATGGGGAAACCAACGCTTAATGATTTCATATATTCAAAAAATAGGCTACCCTTCCAGGGGAAACTAGCCATTAGCGTAAGCATAAGTAACAAAGTATGCAAACAAATATAAAAATGGACATAAAAGCTATGAAGGAACATATGAAAACTGAAGAGGAGGAGCTCTAATGAGCTAAAGCTACCAGTTCTGGTCGTCATGGTTCTCTTGGTGAGAATTACCCTAAATAATGAAGCAGCCATAGTCGGATATGGTCTCTAAGTCCTTTTTTGAAGGTTGGGGGGGCGTCTTCGGATTTAAAGTGGAGACCCTATCATTTTTCTTTGCCGCAACTGAGTGGTTCTTCATTTCTTTGCCTCGAGTCCTCTATTGGGCTGCTCCCACCGCTATCCAAATCTTCCACCAATTGCTTGACCAGAAGCCGATAGATTTCTGTGGCAGTGGGGGGGAGGAGCACGAAAGAGTGGATTTGCGGAGGTGTTTCCTACTGCCAGAGCCGGAGAGGTGGAGCTTCTCCTCCGAAAGGTGAATAAAAAACTAGGCAAAGAGAAAATGCGGGTCGAGAACCTCTGGTTCATCTGCGACAACAGAAATGGAGAGGGATCTCGCAGGCATTTCTGGAATTGGAAGGCGAGAGGAAGAGACTCTCTCGTGCCCTCAGTGGCACTGCATCCTGTGCCTTATGGGTATTGTCTCCATCAGATGGGAGGATTGCTGGCCTGGAGCAGAATGCTCATAGTGAGACAGAGGAGGAGCAGAGCAGTGGACGGAGCTATGAAAAAGGAAGGCGGCGGAGAATGAGAAACAGATGTGTACATGAGAATGTAGATAGGAGCCATGACCCATAAATGGCCAGGAGGCAAGTTGTAGGAGCATGCCGCAGGTGCCGATGTCCTTTGCTCATTTAAAATCTTCACACGGGAGGAAGGTGCGACCATGTGGAGAGGATAGGTGCCCCCACGATGTGAGAGTAGGTGGAAGTCTGTCGCATCTGTATTAATCACCTGCATCCAGGGATATATCTTGAAATTATTATCATATATACTTTAAAATATTTGTTTTAATTGAATATTTATATATTATTCGCAGAATTTAATGTTATAACTTCTGTTTAAAAATAAATAAATAAAATTATTGTTATTTGTTTTTATAAAATGAGTTCAATAGAACGTGTTCGTAAGATAAGATAACCATTTAACTATTTTTGCAAATCATTCTTAGTGTTATCTTATATTGAGTTGAGAAGATCATTCTCTCAGCTTATGTAAATTATAATGAACACATTTTATAACTCATCTTAGGTATGTAAATAGGTTTGTCTTGATATTTTTCTAGCAGGATCACTTTATTCGCATTTGTACTAAAGACATTTGCAAATCCTAAAATCATTTTGGGATTGGTGGGTAAATTCTCATCCTAATATCCAACTTAGTACTTCCCCTTCCAATTAGAACACTTTTAGCTCTTGATTAAGGACGAGGCTATCATGTGCTTAGTTAAGATAGATTTCCTTTTATGTTTGTTTCCATCATAAAACTAGTAGCGTTTGTTTCTTTTATTTTTCAAGATTCCTTGCGAATGAGGAAACCTCACAGTGGCTTGACTAAGCCCTCATTTCAGTCAAATAAGTAAGGATCATCTCACCCAAAAATTATCATATATATGAATCCTTTTCCCTTCAACCTGTTACTCTTGAATAACCATCACTCATAAGTAGACTGAAGGTCATTCTTGTGCATATTGTACATACTTGTTTAGGTAGCATAGACTAGGTTAACTTAGGCTAGTTCTAGGACACATGTAATTGAAAACCCATTTGAACTAGTCAAGATTGCTATCTCAATGGAAAATAGTCTAATTGGGACTCTTATCGGGAAATTTCTCACGTGTTGAGTCAGGATATTTCCAGGCATAAATTTTTTTGGTGCTAGAAAGAGGGCGAAAAATTTCTATCTGTGTGAAATTATATCTTGTTAATCATGGCTCATCTTTTGGGTCATGCATTTAGCACACCTGAACCTACCAGAAATTTCTCAAGAAACATATTATGTCCTTGATTAGACCAGCATATGATGGAGAGAGTGGCATTACTGATGTAGATCATGTTTCACAATTTTCGGTCAAATTTAATTCTTTTAATATCACTAATGACAATGATCTATGCAAGTTATTCACTCTCACGTTTAAAGGTTGGATTTGACGATAGTATATTACACTCCCTAACAAATCTATACATTCTCGGTAACACTTTGTTGAAACTTTCCTTTTAGCACATCAATTTTATGAATATGGAAATTTCTGTTTTGACACAAGAACTCTTACGATGCAAGAGAATGAATCGATTGATGAATCTTATAATAGATATACATCTATTTGTTTTAGATTTCCCCTCAAAGATCTCCCTTCTCAAGAGGATTTATTACATGTTTCTGGTTCCTTGTTTCTTCTTCTAGTAATTCTAATAGATCACACGCAAAAGAACAAGGTGTTCTTGATTTCTTTCTTAATCGTGTTGAACATTCTAGTCAATCTCAATCAATTTCAACATGAAAATTTACGCCTCAAGAACTTAATAATTAACAATGTAATAATCTTCCTTTGGAAGCAGACTAAATTCAAACAGAAGATCTATCTTCAATCCACACTGATCAACATATCGATGATGAGGAAAATCATATGGATGTGCATAATATGATATACTCTGGAGCTCATTGTTTCCTATACCCAAACCTTTTGGCACATATCACAATGATGTCATATATATTTATAACAAAAACTTGCCTTCAATAGATTCAATTTTCTTTGAGGACCACATTTCTTGTGAGAATGATTATTTTTCCATCCTTGATGATTTTCAATCACCTTTCTCTCACGTTGTTGATTCTTCTGAATCATATCAATTACATCATTTTTAGGAAAGGGAGCCCATATATGATCAATATTTTGACGATAAGATTGTTGAAATACCTTCGTCACAAAGAGATTATGATTTATATCTTTCAATAGATTCATTTTCTACCATTTCATTTTCTCCTATGGATAAACACAACATATTATCTTTTGATGTACATGATCATCAGGTTTCCAATGATCTTCATCTTCATAATCATGTGGAAGCTTATCATGATAAAAGCTCTTTTCTTTGTCTTCATAGTGCTAGGTCTTCCAATTCTACTTGTGATTTTGATAACAATAGATTAGATAATCATGCATATACTGCTGACATCTTTCAACAGTCTGCAACATCTAAAGGTATACCATCTAATTAAGCATGTCGATTTCCTCTCCTTAGAATGATCTTCAAGAGGTATCAAGTATTCACCCTTACTTCCATGATCCTTTTGAATTTTTCTTAGACATATCGTTTCAAGTGAAGGTTGATACATATTATTTGTTTTCTTCTAACTTCTTAAGGTTACATGTACATAGTTGTGTTTATGTTTCATATAGTTTTGTTCTACCGCTTTTACTAATGCATGTTATATCTTTGATTGCACGGAAAAAACTAATGCGATGGATTCATTGGAAATATACATATACTTGTCTTTCTTTCTTTTTTTTTGATGCAAAATTTCTGTAGTGTATATAGTAGGATCAGAATTAGTTTAAGTTTCTTTAATTCTAGTATTTTGAATAAGGTAATCATGGTGAACTAGGATTTTAATCATCATAATCATTGTTGTAGCACAATTTCACTCAGCCAAAAGTCAGGAGAGGTTCTTGGCAATTTAAGGTTGTTGAGGAACAATTATTAGAAAATTAAGAAGAAGTGCAACATGTTCAAGAATATAAACAAAATGTTTTAAAGACATTTGAAACACTGTGCCTAAGAAATCTATTATTGGGTGATTTAATTACATTGCAGGGGTAAAACTAATTATTGCATTGTGAAAGCTTATGAAAGTGTTGATGTTCATTTAATCCTCAGTGATTGGAGAGCTGAGCAGGTTGTTTTGGAATTCATTAGGTGCATATTTAGAGCAGCGATTCCTTATTTGAATCAGATATTCAAAATTTTTGAACTACAATTAAGTGCATGAAGTTTTGGGCAAAACGACGTGATGTCTATTCAAATGTAGCAGGTTTTCTATGGGTGTTAATTGGGCATTACTTATTGCCAGAATTTGTCATCTCTACCCAAATGCATTGCCTAGCATGTTGGTTTGTTGCTTTTTCCGAGTGTATATGCAGTGGCGCTGAACAAACCCTATCATGTTTTGTGCTATTGAAGAGGGTCCACTAGGCCTTCTTGTTTGGAATCCATGAAAAAGTTCTTGTTACAGGCTTTATCAGATACCTATAATTAATCCAGCATATCCTTACATGAATTCATGACCCAATATGTCATCAAGTACTCTGCGTGTTATGATTGAAGAATTTCAGAGAAGCAATCAGATTTGTGAGGAACTGGAGTTGAGAAAATATGGTGATGTGAATGAGAAATCGAAGTTCAGAAAATGCAGACCCTCCCAGGTCATAATTTTCGTTTTCAAATTTCGGGCAAACGGAGGAAGAATTCAAAAAACCGCGACGTGGGTTTTTTGCAGAATATGCCCAATTGACTTCCATTAGGAAATTTCCCAGAAATCCAAATATTTTTAAGAGATTTCAACAATTATTCAAATGTCTATTTTCCCAAAAACGTCTTTTAAAATTGGATTTGACTTATTCTGCAGAATTCGATTTGTGTTTGACAATTTTGTCCACAGAAAAGATTGTGGATTCATAAAATGAATTTCAAATTCGAAGACCGCTGTAAATTTCGATCTCATCTTACACCAGATGAGTCCAAACCACTTTCAGAAACAAATCCAGTGGAATATATAACTGCTCATTGAATTTATCTTGGTTTTCTCCTTGACTGTTTTAAGGTTTGGTCAAACATTGCAGGAATAGGATGGAGTTCTCATTTGGAACAAGGAGTTGGAGACCTGGAGATGTTGTACAAGGACAAGATATTCTATTTACAAATAAATCTTCTTTGGGGCTACATGTGCCAGGTTGCTTTGATAAGATCCTTCCTATCAACAATTGTTTATTGCAACATAAAATTGCAAATCAGGTACTAGCAATTGCGCAGGAGTGTTAGCAACATCCAGCATCAAATATATCAGCCTATGATGTTCATATTCACAATGTATTTCTAAAACATCTTTCTTTAATATCAGGCAGAGAAACTTTACCAGCATTTTAGAAGAAGCAGCAAATTTAAGAGGAGATGGCTCAGAAATGGTTTTGGATTTGTTTTGTGGCTCACAATTGCATAGGGAAGCAAACGCATATAATATTGAAGTTGAATCAACGACTTGGATCATCCGGCTCAGATCCAATGGTCTTGCGGCATCACAAACTAAACAGAACTTATGAGAGATAGTGCCCCCGCAAAATGGTTTGGTTTAAACCATTATTTACAAAATCTACAGTTATGATGCATTACGGCATCACTCTATCTTTTCTCAAGAAACTGCTATAAGTGCTTCCGTAAGAAGTTTCTGGTTTTCAAAACCATGGGTGATTTTATCAAAAGGGTGTAACGGTGGGACCCAAAATACACCATTCGTTCTTTTAACTTCCAATCCTATTTTTGGTTTTATATTATATTTTATATATATATATATATAATATTAAAACAAGCATTTTGTAATTTTAATTAATTCCAAAATTTCCAAGAATCAGTTTTAAAATTGATCACAACAGATATTTAGATTAGATAGCAGATATAAAAGCAGAGATAAGAAGAGGAGGAGGGGTTCCAGTTTTTGGACCTCCAGACAGTGATCTTTGTATTGAGATTTCAAGTGATTAATGAATGAAAAGCAAGCTTCTAGCATTCGTTGATATTGATGTGTCTTCTAGTTTACATAATGTATTTCCTGTCTTTGAATAAAATGAAGTATTGAAGCAACAAGTCTCTTTTTACGTGTGTAAATAAGAGTTAAAACCCTTAATAGGCGCTCCTTCATTTTAACTATTTCTTTCTTATAATTCTTCTAAAGTTTGAGATGATAGATTATGTACAACAACATATCATTTTGGGCTTTTTCCTTTCATTCTTCTTCTGATTATTTCATTCTATATCAGCAGATAATAGCATTGTGGGACATTTATAGCATTTGATTTTGAAGGTTTAATGATTAAAATCTGGAGGTGATTAAACAAGGATCAATATTTCCGTGACATGATTATATGAATGTCTTAAGCACAGATTCCTTTTCACAGCCAACAAATTGTTTCTTAAGGTACAACATTAATTGGCGCCGTTGCCGGGGACCGAAGAAGCGAAGTTCATTTCCCTGGGTTTTCTTTCTATTTCCTCTGGTTGTTCAGTGAGGAGGAAGTTTTCGGCTGTGTTTACTTTTTACAGAATTCTTATTTTCAAAAAGCCAGACGTGAGGTCAAATACCTTGCAGCAGAAGGTCTCATAATCCCTTATTCTTAATGGTGAACAAGATTTAGATTTGAAGTTTGGTTGTTTATTATTCACCTGGCGACTCCACTGATGAAGGTTTCATTAGATGAAGAATTTTGCTGGCAAGAAGATGAGAAAGTATCGTGGAAAAAACATGTATCATAATTTCAATTTTTTAAAGGAGGTTCTATTTTTTACTATCAGTTTAGTGGTCTGTTTTCCCTTATATATTAAAAAGATTGTTTCCTGCTTGATTTCCTCAGAAGATTATAAGGCCCAAAATGTAAATTCATTATTGGAAAAAGATGATTTTTCTTCTGCTTGTATTATAGATCTTGACACAAATTTATCTCCTAAATATGAGAGGAGAGATTATTGTTGTATTACAATTCCGAAAGATAATCAGTGACAGCCTGGGCATAAAGGTGATGATTCATCATCTTTGGATGATAATATTTTTCCTCACAAGCAATTGACTGTTTTTCAATTCAAAAACAAAGAAATTTTTAAACCCCTGAAGCTGCCCATAATTCTCCATCAATATCCTTCAAAAGGATTCAAATCCTTGCCAAGTTTCTCCGGAAAGGAGGAGGATATTTCCGCTGAACTATATATCTTGGAATTTGAGTATTTTTTGGACAAATCGCAAATTATTTATGAAGACGTGGCTTTAAGGATGTTTTGTCATTCTTTAAAGCAAGATGCTCAGAAATGGTTCCAGTGTTTGGAAGCAAGTTCAATTAATTCCTAGCAAGATCTTCAAGATGTATTTCTTACATATTGGGGCGAGAATAAGTCATATGAAAAGCACCTTTTGGAATTATATTCTATCCGAAGGCAAAGCAATAAATCAATTTCTGAGTTTAATAGGAGGTTTCAAAAAAATTATTTTAGCATGCCAAAAGAAATTCGACCTCCAGAAGCAGCAACTATGGTCTATTATTTGAAAGCTCTTTCTATTGCCTTGGCTTTTTATCTCAAGGAGAGAAAGCCTAGCACTCTAAAGCTGATGTTTCTCTATGCACAAGAAATCGAAGATAATGTGTGGGCTTGTAGAAATTTTCCCTATGATGTAGAAAGACCAAGTTTTGTCAAATATAAGAGGGCTTGTGAAGAAAACATTGGAATTTCTTTACAAGAGAATGTAATTTTAGAGGTGAATAAAGATTTCCAAAAAGTGTCAAAAAGTTCCTGTAATGTTGAAGGACAAGAATATAATCATTTTGAAGATTCTAGTCAAAACTTAGTTGTAATAGCTGAACTACACTATGAAAGCATGGAAGATCATTGCAATAATTTTGTGAGTAGTGAGGAAAATAGTGCAGTTTCTCAGACATGTTTGAAAGAGGAGGAAGATTTTCATCATCAATTAATGTTAAATGAATAACATCAGCATTATGGAGAGAAAACCTTGGATTTTTATTTTCAGCCTAAATGCTCGCCTACAGAAAATGGCAGTCGAGTTCCTAACACACAGTTCCTAATTGAAAAGTCAAACAATGAAGGAAACTGCCATGTCCAAAGAAGTCTACATCAGCAAAATGTTCAAAAAAAGAAGGTAGCCAAAATTTTGTTTCATAATTTCTATGATCCAGTTGCTGAATATATGGAAAATTTCTTTGGTCAGCAACAAGCTTTTATGCAAGGGTATGTACAAAGTTTTTTATATGAAAAATTTTCACGGTACATTCCTGTTTTGATTTTTAAATTTCAGCAGTACGAAGGTATTAAATCTAACAAGCAGATGTTGGATTGGTTCCATTGGAAGGTTGACTTCACTTGATTAAGTTCAACCAGAATATCAAAGATTTCTAGTTTAGAATTTCTCAATTTAAAAAATAAAGATCCTAGAAGAGGTCAGAGAATTTTCGTGAGATTTTGGATTGAGAGAAAATTCAGCTTGACTTGACTCCATGCCCAATAAAGGCTATTGATCTACAAGTTCTCAGCACTTTTCTACCAAAGTACTGTCCCCAATTGGAGCCAGATGTTGTAGGACAATTTCACTCAGCAAAAGTCGAGAGAGGTTCTTGGCAATTTAAGGTTGTTGAGGAACAATTATTAGAAAATTAAGAAGAAGTGGAACATGTTCAAGAAGATAAACGAAATGTTTTAAAAACATTTGAAACACTGTGCCTAAGAAATCTGTTATTGGGTGATTTAATTACATTGTAGGGGTAAGACTAATTCTTGCATTGTGAAAGCTTATGAAAGTGTTGATGTTAATTTAATACTCGTGATCAAGAGAACTCGGTGGGAATTTAGTTTTGCATATTTAGAGCGCAATTCCCCGATTTTAACCGATATTCAGAATTTTTGAACTAAAATTAAGTGCATGAAGTTTTGGGCAAAACGGCGTGATGTCTATTCAAATGTAGCAGGCTTTCTATGGGTGTTAATTGGGCATTACTTATGGCCAGAATTCGTCAGATCTACCCTAATGCATTGCCTAACATGTTGGTTTGCTGCTTTTTCCGAGTGTATATGCAGTGGTGTTGGCCAAACCCTGTCATGTTTTGTACTATTGAAGAGGGTCCACTAGGCCTTCTTGTTTGGAATCCATGAAAAAATTCTCGTGACAAGCTTTATCAGATACCTATAATTAATCCAGCATATCCTTACATGAATTCATGACCCAATATGTCATCAAGTACTCTGCGTGTTATGACTGAAGAATTTTAGAGAAGCAATCAGGTTTGTGAGGAACTGGAGTTGAGAAAATATGGTGATGTGAATGAGAAATCGAAGTTCATAAAACACAGACCCTCCCAGGTCATAATTTTCGTTTTCAAATTTCAGGCAAATGGAGGAAAATTTCAAAAAACCGCGACGTGGGTTTTTTGTAGAATATGCCCAATTGACTTACGCGGGGAAATTTCCCAGAAATCCAAATATTTTTAAGAGATTTCAACAATTCTTCAAATGCGTCATCATAAACGCCTTTTTAAAATTGGATTTGACTTATTCTCAGAATTGACATTTGTGTTTGACAATTTTGTCCAATGTGAAAAAGATTGAATGAATTTAAAATTTGAAGACCGTTGTAAATTTCGATCTCATCTACACCGTGATGAGTCCAAAACCAACAAAATCCGAATATATAACTTCTCATTACTTATTCCTTGACTCAAGCTTAAGGTTTGGTCGTAGAATGATGGAGTTCTCATTCGGAACAAGGAGTTGGAGACCTGGAGATGTTGTACAAGGACAAGATAGTCTATTTACAAATAAATCTGCTTTGGGGCTACATGTGCCAGGTTGCTTTGATAAGATCCTTCCTATCAACAATTGTTTATTGCAATATAAAATTGCAAATCAAGTACTAGCAATTGTGCAGGAGTGTTAGCAACATCCAGCATCAAATATATCAGCCTATGATGTTCATATTCACAGTGGATTTCTAAAACATCTTTCTTTAAGATCAGGCAGAGAAACTTTACCAGCATTTTAGAAGTAGCAAATTTAAGAGGAGATGGCTCAGAAATGGTTCTGGATTTGTTTTGTGGCTCACAATTGCATAGGGAAGCAAACACATATAATATTGAAGTTGAATCAATGACTTGGATCATCCGGCTCAGATACAATGGTCTTGCGGCATCACAAACTAAACAGAACTTATGAGAGATAGTGCCCCTGCAAAATGGTTTGGTTTAAACCATTATTTACAAAATCTACGGTTATGATGCATTACGGCATCACTCAATCTTTTCTCAAGAAACTGCTATAAGTGCTTCCGTAAGCAGTTTTTGGTTTTCAAAACCATGGGTGATTTTGTCAAAAGGGTGTAACGGTGGGACCCAAAATACACCATTCATTATTTTAACTTCCAATCCTATTTTTGGTTTTATATTATATATATTATATATATAATATTAAAACAAGCATTTTGTAATTTTAATTAATTCCAAAATTTCCAAGAATCAGTTTTAAAACTGATCATAGCAGTTAGTTAGATTAGATAGCAGATATAAAAGCAGAGATAAGAAGAGGAGGAGGGGTTTTGGTTTTTGGACCTCCAGACAGTGATATTTGTATTGAGATTTCAAGTGATTAATGAATGAAAAGCAAGCTTCTAGCATTCGTTGATATTGATGTGTCTTCTAGTTTACATAATGTATTTCCTGTCTTTGAATAAAATGAAGTATTGAAGCAGCGGGTCTCTTTTTACGTGTGTAAATAAGAGTTAAAACCCTTAATAGGCGCTCCTTCATTTTCACTGTTTCTTTCTTATAATTCTTCTAAAGTTTGAGATGATAGATTCTGTACAACAACATATCATTTTGGGCTTTTTCCTTTCATTCTTCTTCTGATTATTTCATTCTATATCAGCAGATAATAGCATTGTGGGACATTTATAGCATTTGATTTTGAAGGTTTAATGATTAAAATCTGGAGGTGATTAAACAAGGATCAATATTTCTGTGACATGATTATATGAATGTCTTAAGCACGGATTCCTTTTCACAGCCAAAGAATTGTTTCTTAAGGTACAACAATCATCATTATTTTTACTCAATGATTAATATTGATCTTTAGTTTTTTCCCTCTAACAAGCTTATTTTGAACGAATATGAGTATCTTGGTGATAACATCATAAACATGTTTGTAAACATGATCACACCATAGTCAACATTTAGGAAAATCTTTATTCATCACAACTTGACAAGACACGTGTAAAACCATGATTTTGAGATTTTTTTGTTGCTTTATCTTGTCTTGTTTCCATTTTAAGCTTAACCATTTGATTTTTATTTTGCTTATTTTATTTTATTTTTGTTTTTCATTTTATTTTTCTTGTGTATATGTCCTTTTGTGGTTTTTTTTTTTTTCAACTTGTTATATGGAGGGGCGTTATTTCAAATGGCAATACTAGTTGGTTCGCAAGGGAGAAATCTTCACTCTCTATTTATAACTAGATATAAGTTTCCAATTTCTCATATCTTAATCATTTATCATGGGGAATATAGAGTCCTAGTTCAAATAGTTTGAGTCCATTTAAATTGATGAATGAATTGTCATCACTTCAAATTTTGAATCCCTCCCAGCCACCTCCATATATATAAAATATTCTGCTTTGGTAGATACGAATAGGTTTGGCGAGTTCAATATTTAATAGCCTTCCATGTGTTTTTTACACATCCTCGTGTACCACCCCGTTTTATTCACCCAATTGCAAAACAATAAAATAATAAAAGAAATTATATAAATTATTATCAAAAGGGTGGTTAAAGGAAAGTTGAAATCACACATGTGTGAGAAGTAAAAGTAAATTCGGTAGGGCTATGGACGCTCGCTAGTAGCAATGCCTTACTTGTATGGTACCATGACAACTTCGTCGGGGTATTGTCCAGGCTTGCTCGGTGAAGCAATGTCATGTAAAAGGATAACACTATATCAGATGTTCGCTAGTCTTTAAGTGACTTCCTAACCATTTTCACTATTCATTAGTAGAGTCCTAATTTAAAGTAAATAGTGTTTCCTTTGTTTGGATTCACTATTTTGGAATGAGATATTTTAGTAGTCTTATCATTTTGTGCTCAATCTATTTCTTTCCAGTCTTGTGTGGGACCCTTGGGAATGATATAAGAACAAATATTTTTGGGAAAATTTATTTCTAATCCTAACCAAAGATAATTGTTTCTCTTTCATGTGTCGCCAATTTTTGTAGCTACAAAACCCACATATTTTATTTATAATAAAAAACAGGGACCCTTCATGTAAATTTGTTTCTAATTTCTCTTATTGTACCCTTTTTTCACATGATGATACTTGCAAAACTGCTGTTATTTTTCCTCGACACCTTTTGCATTGAGTTTTAATCGTTGACGTTTCTTATGGCTAAACACAAACCTATATCAAAACAAAAAATATATAATAGCGACGGCTCATTACTTTCAATGTAAATACATATAATATAAAGAATATATATTTATATATTAATATTCAAATGATTGAAATTATAAATTTGTATTTTTAAACAATATTTTTTAAACATTAATATTGTAATATTAATATTTACAACATTGTATATAAATACAACACAATGTATATTAAATAAATTTGTTTAACATCATAAAATACAATTAAAGAATATAGGATTGTATATAAACATAAATTATATTTAGTAATAATAATAATAATAATTAAATGACAAAAGGGTTTTTTTATGTCATCACTTTTGTTATGTTTTGTTAAACCATAAAGAGCATATATTTTATATATTAAATCACGCTCGCTCGCGAGAAAAATGCGATATTTGTACAACAAAATTTTCGGTCTTTCCCTCTTTACAGATGATACATTTAGGCCAACTCTTATGTTGTTTTTGCCAGCCTTCCCACAGTCAAAATTTATCACTATCTGCCTACTACTAAAAAAATTATAGAACTGGAATAATAGGTATATACATTTATATTTCGACATATAAAAAAACTAATATGAGCAGAAGGGGTGCCTATTCATCCCTCGGAGCCGAAGTGTTCAGGTCCAATGGCTTTGTCTCCTCATCCTCCTTCTTGCAACTGTCAGTCAACTTGAGCTTTAGTCCACCAATCTCCTTCCTAAGGGCTTCAACTTCATCCTCCAGCTATGGAATTCACTTTTTTTTCTCCAGTTGACGCTCTTCTATCTCAATAGTGTCCTTATGGTGTTGATGCACACACATTTGCAAAATATTTATACCATTCATGAATTCTCCGTTCTCCAGAGAACATGCCTCACAATTTATCTTGCCGATGCCACTTCCCCAAGCCCAATTTGCACTAGCACTCCCCGACCTGGGACTGCAGAGACCCTAGGAACTCGAGCCAATGCTCTTAGCGGCAGAGCTTCCTTTCCCACTCATATTGATAGACACAGGGTCTTCCCTGGGAAGCCAAACAGACACAAGATGACAGACAAACTCACGATGCCCACCAAACCAAAAAAAAAAACAGAAGTAGACCAAATACACACACAAGTTGATACTTAGAGCCTCCCAAGCAACCACCAACCCTGAATATAGGTAATTTTTTGACGTTCAAGACCAATTTCACTTTTTCTCGTCCTAGCGAACTAAACCTAGAGTCCACCGAGCAGAACAATGAGAACCAGAGCACTTCTCGCAAAACATAAAACCCACCGATACCCCGGATTGGCAAAGTGTTGCACTCCACTTAAACACTGCCCTCAGCCGCAAGAACAAAGATGAGTTTTCCTTACCCAACCCTGCAAGAGGCTTCTTGCTTCTGCACTGACTATTATCCCTTTCATAAACTCTGACAATACACGAGTGTAAGTAGAACGACGTCATAGTATCATATATGTTTGCATTCCAATGTTGATCCATAATTCCACTATCCTTCTCTTCTTCTTGTAAATCCCTATCTAGCTCATTTCCACGCTCAACCTTCATCTTCCGGAGCCTAGGGAGTAAATGCACACCCCACAAACTCACTATTCCCATGATCCAATTAAAAAATTGTCGATATTTGCAAGTGAGGTTGAAGTCAAATCTTTGTAACACACACTAGATAATCAACATGTACCAGGTGGAGGGCGATCATGGATCATGATGCCACGTTGCAGCGTGATCGCACTATACGGCTTGCCATAGGTGGTTTGAGCAAGCAGAGGGAAGTAGGTTCCAATTATACTGAGGGTGATAATTAAATCAAGAGGCCTACAGAGACATGGCCGCATATTGGAGGGTAGGAGGATGTGAGAGTCAGGTATTTCAGGAGGGATGAGGGGAAAGGGGGGGCAGGGGGGGTGTGAGTGGGGGGAGAAAAGGGAGCGAGGGATAAGGGAGAGGGAAGTGGGGGCGCCAACAATGTGGCCAAGGGTGAGATGAAGGGAGGCCGAACCAAGCCAGCAAGGATGGGGGGAGGAAGAGAGGGAAGGGAAAGAAAAGAGGGGGTTCAACAGAATGAGGAGGGAATGGAATTAATAGGCAATCTTCCACCCCCAATATTAGAGAGTAGCTCCATTTTTAGTTTCTTAGTCATAGTTATGGTATATATAGATTGTCTTCAATGACATTCACCAAAATTGCTTCTTCTTTGATCCTACAAGACAAGTTCTTGTTTGTCAGCCTCTTTGTTGTTTCCTCTGAGTATATGGTAGAAAGTTACTTTGTCAAAGAGAGGGGTTATTCCTTGGGCCCTCTTTATGACTTGATTAGGAATAGTGTTTTGAGCAGGGGTATAATTCCTCATATGATTTATTATTATCATGGAACATACAAGAATTTGGAGCTCCTTAATGCATTTTTTGATGGCGAGATTCATTCCAAGGAGTGACCCATAGGCCTCAGCTTGATTGTCTGTTCTCCTACCTAGACTCCAAGCATACATGTCTTCGATGTTTCCATCGAGATTTATGAAAATCCCTCCCCTCCTACCATCGAGTCATTTTTGTTCTCTTTTGACACAAATAACTTCATTGAATTTTTATTCATAACATGCACCAAAGTGAAACCATGCTAACGCCAAAACAATCAAATTAATTTAATGCGAAGGGAACACAATTATCAAGTTCAATTTTAAAAAATAGCTCAAGGTGATCGAACCCTCCACGATGGTTGTAGACTCATATATACACATCCATTAAATTTTTTTTGAAGCATCGATACCCGTATTATAATGCGTTTGATTTGTGCGTATTTTAAACGCGTGATTTTGTCCACATCAATTTGTTTTAATTATGGTTTTATTATTATTATTGGTCTACGTGAGTGATTCAAATGGCGTTTTAGTGGTGCGCAAGAGTTGTAGACAATCGAAATTCGAGAAGCATCTCGAACAACATCCATCCATGTACAATCCAAGAAGAATCTCTAATAGAACTCGCATATGTTATTTTTAGTGGTGTCGGCATTCTTGGGAAAGAACAATGAACCTCTATTGATTGAAGAAGAACCGCATCAGTTAAAGGAGGAATCGGTAGCGTTTATAAGAAGTGATCTTATTGCAACAGTGGTAGGGAGAAGGGAGAATGCTGACAACGTAGAGAAGGAGCAGAACACAACACGCACAATTGACAGGCAGCGTGGAGACAACATGCACCAGTGTTGAAGCAACAAGCACGCAGTGTTAGTTGAAAGGCTGAAGAATGCAGCGTTAGCGAGAACACAATGGTAGCAGCGTTAGCTAGAAGGCTGAAGGTGGCAACGCTAGCCAGAACACAAGGAAGAAGGCTAGCAGCGTTATGGAGAGAGCAACGTTAGCCAGAAAGAGAATGCAACATCGTTATGGACAGTGATCGAGGTTCGAATTAACTTGTTGTGGTTTGAATTAGTTTGTCATAGGCACAGATTGTACTCTCGTCTCTGGCATGTTTATATTTATGCACAGTCACAGTTTGACGTGGCCGGGGTATCTTGTTCTGCAACTTATTTATGTTGATCAATTTTATATATTAAACAAGATTCATGCGAGTCAATATTATCGTTATTTTCCAAGTTTTTGTTATATATTGACATTAATGCCATGTTTGTTTTAGCGTATTATGGTTTCAATTAATTCGTTATATATATATATATATATATATATATATATATATATATATAAAAAGATTTGTTTTAATTTCATATTGATATATTATTCTTGGCATTTAATGTTATAACTTTGTTTTTTGTTTTTTTATAAAATGAGTTCAATAGAATGTGTTTGTAAGATAAGATAATCATTTATCTATTTTGCAAATTATTTTTAGTATTATCTTATATTGAGTTGACAAGATCATTCCCTAAGTTTATGTAAATTATCATGAGCTCATTTTATAATTCATCGGTTGTTTTGATAGTTTTCTAGCAAGATCACTTTATTCACATTTGTACCATTTGCAAATCTTCAAATTACTTTGGGACTTGAGGGTAAATTCTCATCCTAAGATGAAACACAGTTCTTCCCCTTCCAATTAGAACACTTTTAGCTCTCGACTAAGGACGAGGTTATCACGTGCTTAGTCAAGATAGATTTCATATTATGTTCATTTTCATCATAAACTTAGTTTCATTTGTTTCTTTTATTTTTTCAAGACTCCTTGTGAAGGAGCAAGCCTCATAGTGGCTAGACTGAGCCCTCGTTTCAGTCAAATCATTAAGGATCATATCACCTAAACATTATCTTACAAACACTCCTTTTCCCATTAGTTCTGTTACTCTTGAATAACTATCACTCATAAGCAGATTGAAGGTAATTCTTGTGCATATTGTACATGCTTGTTTAGGTAGCATAGACTAGGTTAAATTACGCTAGTTCTAGGACATAGATAAATGGAAACCCATTTGAACGAGTCGGGATTTCTATCACAATGGAAAAGAATCGAATTGGGACTCTGACTGGGAGATTCCTCACGTGTTGGGCCAGGACATTTCCATGCATCAACACAACCACACGACCACCTAATGTTTCCACCCCCACAACACTAGAAATTTTGAAAAAATTGTGTCCAAGAGAAATCACAACGCCACGAGCACCCAACAAAAACAGGACACCCAGAGAGCTAGTGATTTATAGGAGGGGGGTTATTGACAACTTTAGTAACAAGAGGATGTGAGGACACGTCATGAGATAGGTAAGAAGTTCGATCCCAATAGGAGAAACACATATTCGAGAGAATATATACCAAGGAGAGATCAAACAAGAGCAAAAAATAGTAGCCTCATGGTGAGCATGGTAGGCAAAAAGAGTAAAACAATAATTTGGGAAAAGTCAAAGTATGTTTCTTCCTCACGAGAGGTGATAGATCATATATACCAGATATACAACCCACTAGAGCCCATAACTAGTAGAGCCTAGTTTAGGAGACACAACCACAATACCTGGTATGATATCAACCCTCATCCAAAGGTTCAATATGCCAACTGCACCATAACCACAACCACTAACAAGGCCCCCTCCACACCTCAGATACACATTACACACACATCACAGTCACTACAAGGCGTTCATAGCATCTCAGGAACTCACACCACAACTCCCCAAGCTGCTGTTAGGCTCTCTGTTACTTACATCATAGCCCACAAGCCATTGCAAGGTCCTTTGTTACTCACACCACAACACCGCCAGCACAAAGAAACATGTACTCCATTGGACGATCAAAGCTTAAAGCGTCGATCCGATGATCATCAAGCGATTATGCCAACTGACGAAATTTCCTGTCAACTGCCCATTAACCATTGGAAGTTAACAACAATTAGTCAATCAAACCTTTGAGCTTTTGATGCACTTAAATAATAATAAGCTCCTCTATCAACAATTGAATAATAATAAGCTCCCCTATTAACGTTTGAATGAACTATGTGTTCTATAAACTCATTCCCAAATTAAGTATGAGTAACACACCTTGCTTACACTTTAGGTATGGTTAAGGACCACGACACTATTTTGGTTTCCCTATTCTCATTTTAAGTGTTTTTTTTCAATATTATGGTTTTTAATATTTAAATACTATGTGTTTAAATAATAATAAGCTTGTACCAATGTTTGAATGAACTCTGTGTGCTATAAACTCATTTCCAATCCGAGTAATGCAGCTGGCTTAGGCTTAAGGTATGGATATGGAGAATGACTTTATTATGGTTTGCAGATTCTCATTTTATGTTTATATTTAAATATGTTGTATGGTTAGTGTTTAGAACTTTTAAAATATTGTTTAATTCTCATTTCATTCATTTATATATTTATTAATTTTGGGTGATTAAAAATTTTTTATAGAAATTTTTTTCATTATTATATATTAACATTTTTTATATAAAATAGTATAAGTTTTTTTTAATTATATTTTTAAAATAAGAAGAAAAATGGATGAATATGTTGGATTGATTGTATTTGAATTTAAATTTATATATGTAAAAGTATATTTAGAAGTTATAATTTTTATTTTAATAATTCTATTTTGTATTTTTTTATTAATGAGGAAAAAAAATTGTTTATATTTCTTTATATTAAAAATTATTTTAGTATGTTATTTCTATTATTAATTTTTAATATTTATATATAAAATATTTTTGCAACTTATATAAAATTATATTTTTCAAATTTGTTCATAAATTCATTATTTATGTTAGTTATTTTTAATCTATTTATTATATGTTTGTTGGTATTTTGGCAATTCATTGGTATTATATTAATTTCTATTTGGATTGATATTTATTACAAATTATCGAGAAAAGTGAAAATCTTATATTATTTAATCAATGTTCATTGATATTTTAATCTTATTAGTTTTCGGGCTATTGGGAAATTACCATAGTAAGCCTTTATAATAGAAATCTATACTAGGTGGTAAAAAGCAGTACATTTTAATCTATTTCTACTTTACTTGAAAAATGCATTATATATCCACAATCTATACTCACAAATAAAATTATGGAGTGAGACAAACATTTTATCATCTATGGATATATAAAATAATGTTATGTGGGATTGAGAAGAAAAAAACGTTTATATTTACATTGAGTATTTTCATTTCATTTTTTCATGAATACTATCATATTTAGTTACATATATTTTGTTCTCAATTTATTTTATTTTGTAAAACATTTATTTATAAGTTTTCTCATTTTATGTGAGCCACGTGACATTTTTTAACTTTTATTTGAGTAAATAAATTTTATTTTTATTTCTTTATATTTTTATAATTAAATTTGATAATATATAAAAACCAATTTTAATTTTAATACATAATTAATATTTGTAACTTAATTTTATTTTATAATTCTTTAACTAATTCTATAACCCATACAACAACTATATAGAATTATTGTTGTTACTATTTGTTTTTATTTATTAGAGCATCCATGTTTGTGGTTATCTATTTCTATATATGAGATTTTTAATTTTCTAACTAATTTATATATAAGTAAAAAGGAGGATACAATCTTCTTTCATTTCTGTTTTACTCTTGATTTTGACTAGTCCTCTTAATTTAATCACTTATTGAAATACTCAATTTTACAATGCACTTTTCATATAACTTAGAAGTAGTTATTCTTCACTCTAATTGAATTCCTACTTTCTCCAATACTTTTCTTCCCACTTTCTCCATTATTTTTCAAAGTTATTAGACATCGTATGATAATTTTTAGAAAAACAAAAAAAAAATATTAATAAATATTGTTTATTCGTTTTTTTTCAAAACATCTACAAGTTATGAGATGCTCAATGGTTTAATGTTCAGGCCAAAAGAATCCACAAAATTATTAGTCCCAATTCTAGTATGGCCATGTCAAATTGACCAACACTATGTAATTATGCATTCTACTAAACAATTTGTAATTTAGATCTATAGGAATGTTGCGTCCATTTAGTTGTAGATGCACATAATGTAAATGTAATTTGAACTAGGCCTACCAAATTTACTACTTTGTAATTTTAATTTAATTACAAGATTTTTTTTGGGAAAATATAAATTGTCAAATAGTCATATAAATATGAATGCAATTATGGTTTGTAAAAAAATTGCATAGAATAATCATTTTTTGTACAGATAAGAAATATATATATATTAATATTCTTCATATTATATTAATATTAGTTTAAATATTTCATAGCATGTTTTACGAGTTGTCTTTAATGCCATTTTTTGAAAAGTTTTCTGATTTATTTTTCCCATCTAAATTGTTTAAAATCTTGCACGAATTGATTGAAATCACAAGTTTGATGAGCAAACTTTGCACATGTAACTTCCTGTTTTTAGTCTTTTACTTTTTACTTGTTGTTACATGAGTTGTTAAGACATATTAAAAATTAGAAACGAATGAGGCATTCGTTAATGACATTAACACATGACTTTTATTTAAAATATTTAATTATATGATAATTTTGTTTTAGCCTTTTACTTTTTACTTGTTGTTACATGAGTTGTTAAGACATATTCAAAATTAGAAACGAATGAATGACATTAACACATGACTTTTATTTAAAAGATTTAATTAAATGATAGTTTTCTTTTGAGTAAAAGGTGAAAGTAACTATGTGGTAAAATATTCCAAGAAACCTAGGAAGAGGTTGAGACAGTTCTGAGAGTTACCTTCCCAAAAAGGATTTAAGGAAAAATTCCAAGAGGGAATGGGGTTAGGTGCAGAAGGGAGAGAGGGTAAAGCAGTGGATGCTGAATTTGAGTTCCTGAGGTCAGACTTCTTATCTCAGAAAATTACCTCTGGCCTGGTGAGGAGCAAGGGGGGAGCAGAGGACGTAATCTCCTCACTCAAGGTTGAGTGGATAGGCAGTTACTGAGGAAAATCCTGCACTCTGAAGTAGGTACAAATGCATTTGGAAGTACCAGTGGAACTCAAGAAATTCGCCCTAGAGAAGTAAGACTGGATTTTCCAAATCCTGAGGTCACACTTCTTGTTTCCGAAAATTACCTCCAGCCTGGTGAGGAGCAAGGGAGGAGCAGAGAACGTAATCACCTCGCTCAAGGTTGAGTGGACCGACAGTTACTGAGGAAAATTTTGTACTCAGTAGGTACAAATGCATTTAAGTTGACTGTGTATTGTTTTCTATTTATTTTGCAGAATTTAAAGTACAATAAAGAAATGTGAATGTTTGTATACATCTAAATATCTATGTACTGAAACAAGAATAGAAGCAATTATTCTAGAAAATAAAAGAGAATGCGAGATAACATTTATATAGAAAGGCGATATTAAAAGTTGAAGCCAAAGCTTCTTTTTCCCATAGTTTTCTATTATTGTGAAACCATGCAGAATACAAAAAAACTATGCAAAGTTTGTAAAAATACTTCTTACTAAATAGCAACTTTAGAATATAAATAAACTACGTATTACTGTAGGAGCTATGTAAACAAAACACTTACAGTGTAAATGTGTGACAGTTACATTTACTGCTAACTAGTTGAGTGATTTATTTATTATTTGTTAATGAAAAAATTGATACAATTAGTGTTATTAATTTTTTTTTTTTTAACTGTAACGGATATGGTTTTATTATATTAGAAAGATTATGGGTCTTTGCCGAGGCAGCCCCTTTTACAAAGCAGAGATCTATCTACTGCATCTAAAAGTCAATAAGTACTTTCAAGGCATTTGGACAATGCTTATATTGTTTACAATGATCTGCCCTTTCATGAGCGAGCTGCCTTTGTTTGCCATCTCATCTGCTTCGTTGTTTGACGTTCTCAAAATGTGATGAAGTTTACACTTGTCAAAGTCTCGAAGGACTCTCTTCAATCTGTCCAAATTTTTGTTGAGGCTGGCATTGCTGAACGGAGTCTCCGTATTTATATTTTTTATTATCAGTTCTGAGTCACCGAAGACTTGGAGCACTTTGATTCCCTTATCTCTTGCGATAAGACAAGCTTTTAGGAGCCCAAGGATCTCTGCGTGATTGTTGGATTTCTTGCCAAGTCCCCAACATAACCAATCTTTGGAAGACCCACCGGGAGAGTAAATAACTCCACCCGCCCCAGCAGCACCAGGGTTCCCCTTGGACGCCCCGTCGAAAAAGATAGTGGAAATGTTTTGGGACCTCCACCAATTTTGAAAAAAATCATCCTCATCTCTTATGCGCCATTCAGGATTGTCACCTTGTGGGGGTTGAAGGTACTTACGTGGATGGGTTGCAAGCATACCAAGCCAGCGCTTTTCTTCGGGCAGTAGCAAATGATCTTCTTTAAAATACTGAAATTGGGCCGCTTCCAGGAGGAAGGACTTAGCTTTTGCAGCAACCTGCAGAGGGGTATATAGCAGCTCTTTAAATATCCTCTGATTGCGGGCCAACCAGATCTGCCAGCATACATATTTTGGGAGCGCTATCCAGATTCTACACCAGAAAGATTTGGAAGGGATTCGATGGGGATAGTATTGACTCCAAGAGGCAAAGAGGTCTGCTACTAAGTTCTGCAAGGGGGCTGGAATCTGCAAGTCCTGTAGAGTGAGAACCCAAACCTCTTCAGCAAATCTGCACTCCATGAAAAGATGCTGGGCTGTTTCGAAGTTATTACAGCATAACACACATCTGTGAGGCCCAGCTATTTTCCTTTTTTTCCAGATTATCTCCCGTAAGCTGCTTGTTATGGACTAAGGTCCAGAAGAAGAAGTTTACTTTTGGAAGGGAAAGCGGATCCCACACATTCTTCCAAAACTCCTTAGTTTAACTACTATTTCTAATGACCTATAAAGCATTATACCCAGCTGCTGTGGTATAAACTCCAGACTCTCCCCAGCCCCAGCTATCTTTTTTGGATCTGCAAACAGGTGCAGCATCATCCAACAGTTCTACTAGCAGTGCTTGTTGATGAGAAAACCGTGCTGGCACTCCATGGAAATCCCATCCATTCCAATCTCCACGCTGGTCCCAGGTCGAGATGTCATACAGTCTGTTTACACCTGCGCGCTCCAGCCAATTCCTGAGGTCTGCAATGTCATCCATCTGAGCAAGTGGATCACTTCCCATTATATTGTCAAGCCATAAATGCGTACGCTTGCCGTTCCCTGGAATCCTGTAGATTAATTTTTTGAAAAAGTTGCTGCTTTTACAACATAATTTCCAGACCAGCGTGCTATTGGGTGCACTTGTTGTCTGTAGGTTGGAGAGCGCGTTATTGGGACCATACTTTGAGCGCAGGGTAACACTGATTGGATGAGAGGGCTCGTTGAACAGCTTCCACAAAATATTTCCTCCCAAAGCAAGATTGACAAGCATGGGATCTCTAATTTGCAGGCCACCTTCAGACAATGGCTTTTTGACCACATCCCAGTTAACCAGATGCATTTTTCTCTCATTGCCTTTCCCTCCCTGCCAAAGAAAATCTCTGAGCAACTTGGATATCTGCTCCATCACATTTCTTGGTGCAAGGAGGAAAGTCGCCTGGAAGATTGGGAGTGCTGACAGCACAGTTTTAATTAAGATTACTTTACCTCCCTTAGTTAGCCAGTTGCCTCCCCACGCAGCAATTTTGGATTTAATTTTTGAGATTATGTCACTCCATAACGATCTCTTGTTAACTCCAGAAGTTATGGGAAGACCAAGATATTTAAACTTGTCCCAGTTTGCCTGACCTTTAAACCCAAGAAGAGTAGAGATTGCATTGAGTTCATTCTGATCTATGTTCCAGCTATATATTTCGCTCTTACTCTCGTTAACCAAGGCACCTGAAACTCTGCAGTACTTTCTGAGGACTGAGTCGAAAGCTCTGGCTATTCTGATGGAGGCTCCTCCGAGTAGGAGAGAATCGTCGGCAAAGAGAGCATGGTTCAATGGTTCAAATCCATTAGAAGGTTTGAGGCCCGGAATATGTCCTGCTAATATTTCAGCAGTAAGCTTACGACTGAGGGAATCTGCCATTATGATATACAGGAAGGGGGAGAGTGGGCAACCCTGCCTGATACCTCTCTGAGCTTGGAAGAAGTTAGCGGGTCTGCCATTAACTAACAGAGCAATCCAAGGACTATCAATGTAGGCTTTTATTAAATGGACAAAATGTATCGAAAAACCAAAGGAGAGCAGGACCTTAGATAGGAAATTATGATTAACTCTATCAAAGGCGTTTGCCATATCTAGTTTAATCAACATACCTTTCTCCTTTCGTTGCTTACTTGAGTTTATTGTCTCCTGAACTTGGATCACATTGTCCAGAATATGCCTACCCTCCACAAAGCCACCTTGATAGCTGGAGATCAGTTTTTTTAACAATGGCTTGATCCGACTTGCCAGAAGTTTTTCCAGGATTTTATACAAAGCATTGCACAGCGAGATGGGTCTAAATCTAGCAAAGGAGTCAGGATTGGTGTCCTTAGGAATTAAAGCCAGGTAAGTGGACTTGGTTCCTCCACCAATCCTGGCTTTCTGCATGAATCCTCTTGTCATTTTAAGCAGATCTGCCTTGATAATGTGCCAGCAAGATTTGAAGAAGTGAATTGTGAACCCATCCGGCCCAGGGGCCTTATCTGATTCCATGGACCAAATAAATTTTATGATTTCCTCCTCAGTAATGGGTCTGCAGAGGTTTAAGTTGTCTTCAAGACTGATAAGGGAGGGAACACTGGAGAGAAAATCATCCGCCTCCTCATCATTGCTTTGAGTTTCTTCTCTGTACAAGTTCCTGTAATGGTTTTCAGCAGCGACTTTAACTTGATTGAATCCTTTACATACTTGACCCTCAGCTGTTTTGATTTCTGCTATGTAGTTCTTTGACAGTCTAGCTCTATATTGCCGGTGGAAGAAGGGAGTGTTCCGGTCCCCAGCCTTCAACCAAAGGCTTCTGGATTTAAGCCTCCAGTATTCTTCTTCCTTACGAAAGGATTGGTACGTTGCTCTTTGTGCTTTTACTTCCTCCTCGAGCAACTCTAATGTGATATCTCTGATTTCCATATCTGTTTGCAGGTTTGAAAAAGACTGCACAGCCTCCATTCTCTGATTGATGGGGTTGATATCCGGTGTTTTTATCCAGTCCTTCAGAGCTTGCTTTGTAGCTTTCAGTTTTTGCTCCCATACGTAGCTGGAGGATCCCGAGATTGGTTTGGCCCATGCTGCCTTGACAATCTCCATGAATCCATCTCTCTCGATCCAGAGTGGGTTGAATCGAAAAGGAAGTGGACCCAAGTCTTCTTCATCTTCCAAATGGAGCTGGATGGGTTTATGGTCTGAGGAGAGCTTGGGAAAAATTTTGGTGGATATTTTCTTGTTCATCATAATGGAACTTTGTACCAAGAAACGGTCTAATCGAGCAGAAATGTGCTCCGAACCAACCCGATTATTTGACCATGTGTAAATGCCACGAATGGGCCTGAAATCAAGAAGGTCCCAGAGCTGGGTGATCTCCTCAACCTTGGCCAACATGGGGTCTCTGGAGCTGTTTCCCCCCCTCTTTTCTTTTGCTTTCAAAACAATGTTCATATCCCCGGCAAGAATGATGTTGCTGGGATTGGTCTGCTCAAGAAAGGCCACAAGTGTATCCCAGCATTCTCGTTTTTCAGAATAAGTCACCGGAACATAGAGATTGAAGAGAGAGATGGACAACTTACTTGCCTTATCTTCAGCTCCGTGTATATCCAGTGCTGGGTTTCGTGGGACCTTAGCAGCTGAAAGAGGTCATCCATCCAAAGTGTTGCCAGCCCTCCAGAGGTTCCCCTTGAGCTGACTGCTTTTCCTGCTTTTTTGTTCCATTTTTTTCTGCCTAACTCTAGAAGGGCCTACCCTTCTATTTTGGTCTCTTGGAGCATAAGAATGTCTGAGGGGTCTGCTTTCAATAGGTCCCTAACTGCTTCTATTTTAGAGGGGTTCCCCAGACCTCTGCAATTCCAAGAGACGAGATTCATTATTTACAAAGAGGGGGGTTGGGGCCTCCCTTGGAAGGCCTTGGTCTGATATTTCGCCCAATAGACATTTCTATTGTGGATTGACTTCCTTGAATCTTGAGTCTTTCTGCCTCTTCTTCCCTCTTCTCTTTACGACATTTCCTTCTTGCTTTTTTGGAAGGGCGCTCGTAGAATTCATCCTCGGAACAACTAGAACTAACCATAGGTTTTTTCCTTGTTATTTCTGTGTAGGAAGGGTTAGTAGGAGAGCCTTGATTTTCCTCCAACTGAGTTGTTTCCTCTCTCTCTTCATTTGGAGGAGAAGGGGTCGGTTGTTCCTCATTCTCCTGATTTAGGTTGACTTGTATGTCCTGCTCTCTTTCTGGTGCATTTGGTGGTGCTTCCGCTTCTTGGTTGCTTTTGGAGCTTGGTTGACCTCCTGTCGTATTTCCTTTACCTGCGCCTTTTTTTGAGCTAATGTTTTTCTGGACTAGGGTCCATTGTTCCCCATTTTGTTTATCTGCCTGTTCCTTAGCCTTCTTCTTACAGTGCTTTGCAAAGTGACCGTGCCCGTGACAATGCCTACATTTAAATCGCAGTTGTTCATAGTCTAGCTCTTGGACATGCGTCCACCCAGCAACAGTGAGCTTGATAGCTTCCGGTAATCCTTCTTCGAGATCTACTTCTACGCAGATGCAGGCGCATGAGTACTGATCCTTTCTTACCGCCTGATCTATGTATTTTCCCAATGCATTTCCTATTGTCTGGAGAGATTTTGGATTCCAACAGTGGAGAGGCAAGTGAGGGAGTCTAACCCAAACCCGGACAGCCGAAGGAACATCCTGGGAGGGGTCGAAGTCGGGGGACCATTTGTTTAGGTAAAGGCCCTGTGGGCCCATGAAATATGGTCCGTTTCTGAAGATTAATCCTTTGTCTTCCGGGTTTTCAAAGACAAACACAAAGAAACCCTTACCTACGAAGTAGCTGTTGACTCCCTCCTTGATCAAAGGCTTCCAGTTCCTTTGAGTCTAGTCCTCAACAGATTTGGGAGAGGGCCAGAGGCCCGTGAACTGGCCTATGAGGCCCCGCTCCACCAGATTCAGCGTCGATTTGCAGGTGTCTCCTTCAGGAAGAGCCACTGTGGGGATTGAGTCCATTTTTTTCACAAATTTCTGCTGAGACAAAGATGGAGGGCGTTTTGGAGCATTAGCAATCATTGCCCTAAATGCAGAAACCTCTGGAGGCGGAGGGGGATCAGGTGTCCTGCGGTCATCCATGGTTAGATCTGACCCAAAGCAGGCCGAGCAGGACGAAGCTGGGGCGCGCTGGAGCTGCCAGCAGCCCAGGCGCGGTCAGAGGGCGCAGTGGGAGGCAAAGCGGAGGAGCAGAGCCAGCGCGCGCGGAGAATTAAACTAGCCTTATTAGTGTTATTAATTTTTAATAATAAAGTTGTTATGGAAAATAAATGGATAAGAAAAGTAAAAAGCTGATGGTAAATGTTTCCAATAACCGAAAAGAGGTTGGGGACAGTTGGAAATAGTTACCTGCTACTCTGAGGATAAATGATCGATCCCAATGAGGAGTAGGGGTTCTGTGGATGGATGAAGGAAAGAGTGAAGGATTCCTGAGCTGGTATTAAACCAGTGAAAGAACACTCAAAATTTTCCTGAATTTTTTGGTACTGACTGGACTAGATGTCCCGAGGTCACAGCAGAAAGAAAATCCATTGTTAACCCGTACCGTTCAATTTGGAGCATGGGGGCAAGGAGGACGTAATTACCTCACTTGATGGTTGGGAGGACCACAGCTAAATTAAAATCATATACAGATAAGTACTTATGCATTCACAACATTTCTTTATAGATGCAATTACAGTATTTCTGTTACAGATTCAGAGATAATATTGTACCACCAAAGGGTCGGTAACGAGCTGGATGCATTGGTGGCTGAGTAAAGATTGGTCGAAAAGAAAAACCCTCTCCGAGGGCAATGCCGATATCACTAGCCATATCATTATAGAGTAAAGAAAAAACAAGACAAGGCAGGCATTCAGGTGTCAACAGCAACGAAGGCGGTGCCATCACCTACCAGACAGAGCTAAGCTAACCCTCATAATGTGAAAATAAGATCAGAAATGAAAAAGTTGAGTAGTAATTCCAGAAAGTTAGGGTTGGCGGGCATTACTATGCATCTCCCACCCAATTTTTCCAACCATCGATCCAAAGAAATTCTATGGTGGAGATGTAAAAATAATACTTGGGAACTCCTGTCAGATCTGGTGGGAATATTTCGCAGGTGTCAACATAGTTAATAATCAGTACGGTTTCAATTTACTGCTACCCAACTAACGATGCCACGTTTTTTAGTAGAGTTAAGTGTTCCACTATAATCGAGAAGCATTACACCTGTAATAAATGTAGACTGGCGGAAATATCCACCAGGAAGCCAAACGAGATTAATAATGCATAAGTGTTAGTATAACATGATGTATAAAAAATATAATTCGTATGTCTATTGTTCTTTTGTAAAAAAAAATCATACTTAGGTAGGTACATATGTTTAATTGGATATGGTTAGAGAGAGTTATATTGTCAATGAATATACATCTTGGTTAATGAACCTAGTAATTAATAAATGCATAAGGTAAGATTTTACCTGAGGCAGGTATTGTAATTTTTTTTATGTTGCCTCTTCAACTGTTACAAGTGGTATCAGAGCTAGGTTCATACGCTGGGACCCTAAGGGTTGACTAACGATAAATTTGTGTGTGTGACTGATGCACAGAGAGAGGGAGATTTAGAGGAAGATAATGATAAGGGTAACAACACCACAACCACCCCAAGATAGTGGGGAACCCCAAGCACAACCAATGATGAACCCATAAATGTGGGTTTAGTTAAGTGTTGAACAACACCAACAAACTAGTAGGTTGTTGGAAGAACAACAGCACCAAATCAGTTTCCTGTTGAATACGGTGCAACAACTACAGGAGGAAATGGTGCATGTTCGAAAAGATAATGAATGATTAATGCAAGACCATGAAAAGATATTAAAGAGCCAGTCAGATAAACAAAACTAGGAGGTGGAACATCTAATTACTGACAAAGGCATGCAAGAAGAAGATGAGCAGCAAACGAGTAACAACACCACTGACAGGGTGGAAAGAAGCCCATCCCAGCAAAGCAAGAACAAAAATTACAATGAAGCAGAATCTGGAAATGTGTCAGATCGGCAAGAGGTTAAAAAGCAGAAAGTCGAACTTCAGGGGGAGTTTCGAAAAATAAAACCACCAACGTTTGATGGTGAAGCTGAGGAAGTGGTTGAAGCCTGGTTAATAAACATGAATAAGTAATTTCAGGTGTATGAGTACAGTAGCAGCCTGAAAGCCAGATTAGCCATATATCAATTGAGAGAGAAAGCCACTTTGTGGTGGGAAGAAGTGAAGAATTTTTGCAGCATAGAGGAATAGGATGTCACTTGGGAATCATTCCAGCAATACTTTAAGGACAAGCATCCAACATAACGATTCTATGATGAAAAAGATAATGAATTTCATGACTTAAGATTGGGACATATGACTATGGATGAATATATCACAAAGTTCACTTCCTTGTTACGATATGTTCCATATCTTCGAGAGAAAAAGGCTAAGGTGTAGAGATTTCTGAGTAGCATGCCAACACACATGAAGGACTAAATAGAATTTGTAAACCCCCGAACCATGGATGAAGCCATTTTTAAAGCACGAATGTGCTATCAATAGTCTGAGGCAAAAGGGGAGGTTGGAAAAAATTGGCAGCAAAAGGAAGGACAGAAAAGTAACTCAAATTTCAAAGGCGCAAAAAGCAGTAACTTTAAGAATTCTACACAAAATTCTATCAGCAAAAAGTTTGGCAGAAATCACCAGAGAACCAGATGGCCAGCAAAAGAAAAGCCTACGGAAGAATCCAACAAACCTGAGCAAGGGTAGGTGACCAAGCCACCTTTACAGTGTTGGGGGTGTAGTGAAGCACACTACTACAAAAACGGTCGCCAACAAGTAAGAAGTGACACAGTTACAAATTTTCAGGAAGCTTCTATAGTAGGTGATATGGCGCGAAACATCCCTCGTATCAACGCGGCATTGGAGGACCGACAGGCAGATTATCAGCCAACAATGATTGAGCTGGAAGGTAAAATACTAACTCAATCTATTTCTATTTTGGTAGACCCAGGTGCAAGTCTGAGCTATGTTAGTCCCAAAATAGTAGAACTGTGTAAATTGAAACAACATAAATTTAAAAATACGTGGCTAGTACAGCTAGCCACTGGAGCAAAAAAAAAAAAAAACTGCCAAAATTCCAAACTGTAATTTGGAATTTTCAGAACAGCAGTTACAAGTAGATCTGAACATTCTACCATTAGGGTCATATGATGTTTTGTTGGGCATGGATTGGCTAGAAAAGCATTGGACCTTAGTGGACTGTAAGGAAAAGATTATTTATCACAGACTGCATGATGGAACACGTAAAGAGATTCAAGGAATCAAGAAGCCATTACAGTTACATCTAATTACAACATCCCAAATGAATAAATGTATAAGGAAGGGGTGCCAATCATATGTTATTCAGGTAGGGTATGCAGATTCCAAGGAGAAATTGCCTATAATGGGAAATATACCTGTGGTGCAATAATTCCTAGATGTATTTCCAGAAAATATTCCTGGATTACCACCAAGGAGAGACATTGAATTCACCATAGAGTTAATGCCAGGGGCTTCTCCCGTGTCAAGGGCTCCTTATAGAATGAGTGTGCCAGAACTGATAGAGCTAAAAATGTAGTTATAGGAACTGTTGGATAAGGGCTACATTCGTCCAAGTGTCTCCCCTTGGGGAGCACAAGTACTGTTCGTGAAGAAGAAGGACGGGACCATGCGAATGTGCATGGATTATAGGCAGCTCAACAAGTTAACAGTCAAGAACAAATACCCTTTACCAAGGATTGATTATCTATTTGATCAAGTAAATGGGGCCACAGTGTTTTCCAAGATAGATTTGAGATTTGGATATCACCAGATTCGAATCAAGGATGAATACATTTGCAAGAAAACATTGTGTACCAGGTATGGACACTATGAATTTGTGGTGTTACCCTTTCGGTTAACAAATGCACCAGCAACCTTTATGAGGCTAATGCATGGAATCTTCCATCCTTTCCTAGATAATTTTGTACTGATATTTATAGATGATATTTTGATCTATTCTAAAAACCAAAAAGAGCATAAGGAGCATTTGAAGATTGTGTTGGAGATGCTAAGAAAGCACCAGTTGTGCGCCAAGTTCAGCAAATGTGATTTCTTCAAAACATAAATCCAGTATTTAGGCCATGCCATTTCAGCAGAAGGAAATGTTGTTGATACAGAAAACATAAAAAAAATTATGGAATGGCGAGTACCCCAAAACATGGCAGACATTAGATCCTTTATGGGATTAGTTGGGTACTACCAAAGATTTATCAAAGGATTTTCCAGAATTTCTTTTCCCATCACTTCCTTGCAGAGGAAAGGAAAATTTTTCAAGTGGGCTATTGAATGTCATAACATTTTTGAAAAGATGAAACAAATTTTGACTACTACGCCTGTGTTAAGGATAGATGACCCAAGCAAACAATTTGAAGTATGTACCGACGTAAGTAAAGAAGGTGTTGGGGAAGTCCTATCTCAGGAAGGTAAAGTGGTGGCGTATGAATCTAGAAAGTTGAAGGATCATGAACAAAGGTACTCAATGTATGATCTGGAGTTAACAACAGTAGTACATGCACTCTGGGTATGGAGACACTACTTTATGGGCAAAAAGTTTGTGTTAAAAACAGATCATAGAAGCTTGACTAGTTACTTCAAGCAAGCAGATTTAAACTAAAGACATGCAAGATGTAATGCCTTCCTTAGTGAGCTTGATATGGATATTCAGCATGTAAAGGGAAAATAAAACCAGGTAGCTGATGCTTTAAGCAGAAAACTACATGGTATATATGAGCTGTATTATAATCAGCTAGAAAATATATTTTTGGAACAAGTGAGGGAAGAAGCACAAAAATATCCATAATACAAATTTTTATGGCAACAGATGGAGGAAATAAAAAAGCAAGGAAGTACATCTGAGTATGGAATAAATGAAGATCATATGCTAATTTTTCGAGAGAAAGTGTATGTGCCTAATCGCATAGCTCTAAAAGAGCTAATAATGGATGAGTACCATCGCAGCAACTATGCAGGTCATCCAGGATACTAGAAAATATTGACTGCAATAAGAAAGGTATACTTTTGGCTTGGTATGCGTAAAAACATTGCTGAGTATTTAAGTAAATGTTTGGAATGTCAACAGGTAAAGGTGGAGCATCAACATCCTGCAGGATTGTTGCAACCCATACCAATACCTGAATGGAAGTGGGAGGTCATATCCCTGGACTTCATTATAGGCTTACTGCGAACAAAAAGGAAAAATGATTCCATCATGGTGGTGGTGGACAGATTGAGTAAATTTTCACATTTTATACCTGTGCAGTCTACTTACAAGACTATACAGATAGCCGACATAATCATGAAGGAAATTTTCAGGCTACATGGAATTCCAAAGACAGATATCTCAGATCGGGATGTTAAGTTTACTTCTGCCTTCTGGAAGACATTGTTTACAAGACTGGGAACTCAGATAAACTTTAGCACAGCTTATCATCCCCAGTCCGATGGACAAACAGAGCGAGTAAACCGGGTATTGGAAGACATGATGTGCATGTATGTAATGCAGCAGCCAAATAAATGGGAAAACTATCTGCACTTGGTGGAATTTTCTTACAACAATGGTTATTAGGAGTCCCTGAAGATGAGTCCTTTGAGGCCTTCTATGGGAGGCAGTGTCGCACACCCATAAATTGGAGTAGCCCCGAGACAAAATTAATGTTGGGACTCGAGATGCTTGCTGAAATGGAATTAGAAGTAAAGAAGATAAGGCAAAATATAAAGGTTGCACAAGATCAGCAGAAGATCTATGTAGATAAAAATAGGTCTTATCGGGAATACGAAGTGGGAGATCATGTGTATTTGAGAATTAAACCCAAGAGGAGTACCTTACGGTGGACCTCTTATGCCGAATTGGCTCCCAGGTTCCGTGGACCCTTCCAAATTTTGGAAAGGGTAGGACCTGTGGCCTATAGGCTGGCTTTACCTAATCACATACACGTAGACAATGTGTTTCACGTGTCCCTGTTGAAGCGTTACGTACATGATTCAAAGCATGTAATACATTGGAAAAATATACAGGTAGAACTGGACGGCGAGTTCCTGGTCGAGCCGCAACACATACTTGACCGAAGGGAAATCATGCTTTTCAAACGAGCCATCACCCAGGTTAAAGTGAAATGAAAGCACTTCAGCCCGAATGAGGCTACTTAGGATGATGAAAAGTTTGTGCGCGAGGCTTACCCAAAACTGTTTTCTGAGGTAGAGTGAAACACCGAGGACGGTGTTACTTCCAGGGGGGGAAGTTGTGACAACTACATTTACTGCTAACTAGTTGGTTAACTAGTTGAGTGATTTATTTATTTATTTGTTATTTTTTAATGAAAAAACTGAGACAATTAGTGTTATTAATTTTTAATAATAAAGTTGTTATGGAAAATACTTGGATAAGAAAAGTAAAAAGTTGACGGTAAATGTTTCCAAGACCTGAAAAGAGGTTGGGGACAGTTGAAAATAGTTACCTGCTCCTCTGAGGATAAATGATTGATTCCAGTGAGGAGTAGGGGTTTTGTGGATGGATGAAGGAAAGAGTGAAGGATTCCTGAGCTGGTATTAAACCAGTGGAATAACACTCACAAATTTCCTGAATTTTTTGGTACTGCCTGGACTAGAAGTCCTGAGGTCACAGCAGAAATAAAATCCACTGTTAACTCGTACCATTCAGTTTGAAGCACGGGGGCAAGGAGGACGTAATTGCCTCACTTGATGGTTAGGAGGACCACAACTAAATTAAACTGATATAAAGATAAGTACTTATGCATTCACTACATTTCTTTATAGATGTAATTACAGTATTTCTGTTACAAATTCAGAGATAATACTGTCAGAAAAATCTTTTGCAGGTTATAACTAGTGAGAAGATTAAAGTAGATTTGTACTTTTGTCTTGTTGATAAATATATGAGAAAATTGGCATATGTTTTCTTGTTAAAAGCACCCAGAAGATTCCATCTATATATATGTGTGTATATCTCTCTTTTTTGATTAATTTTGTTTTGTTTTAGATACGAAAAGAATGGCTAACTTTGAAGCTTAATCCTTTGGGATTGTGGGTTAGAAAAGAGGACTGCAAAGATCATTAAACTTACATGTTCTAATAGCTATTCTAACTGTATACAACGATATAAGAAAGGAACTGTCTAAGAGAAAACTGGAATATGCATTTTTATTTTTCTTTATCAAAAAACAAAATCCCGAAATAAAAATCAAAACAAGAGTAGGGACCGAGCAGACTGTGAGGTAGAAACCCAACCCCAGAACTAGTTATCTCTTCGGTATTTCTCTTAAATTATACACGGAAAGAATAGGGTGGTCCAATCACCGCCCAAGTAGTAAAGAAAATCGATTAGAATAAGTTGTAGCTGCAAATATGCAGAAAGAAACTGTGTATTTAAATGTATATGACAACGAAAGCATAAATAGAGGATTTTTATGAAATCATTGCGTTAACTAAAGTAATAGACGAAGGAAATAAATGGTGAACAACTGAACCAAAACAGTTCTATATATATATAACAGTTCTGTGAATATATAAAACATTTCAAGAACTCAGAAGGAGTAAAAGTACTGATATATATATATAAAGAAATAATTACAGTGAAGTTACTAACCGCGTGGGTTACTCACGATAACTCATCCTCTTAAAATAAATATTGTCTATTACAAAGTAAAGCAACTGCTAATACAAGATATTTTCCCAGGTAATGGAATGAACATCCTATTAGTATTACATTTCAATCACGGTGTTGTTCATAAGGAAGAAAGATGGTACTATGCGTATGTGTATGGACTACCGTCAACTCAACAAGCTAACTGTTAAAAACAAGTATCCATTACCGCGCATCAATGATTTGTTTGACCAAGTAAAAGGAGCTACAGTATTCTCCAAGATTGACTTAAGGTCAGGCTACCACTAGATCTGTATCAGGGACGAAGATATAAGCAAGACAACGTTTCGCACCAGGTATGGACATTATGAGTTTGTGGTGTTACCGTTTGGGTTAACTAACGCACCAGCAACCTTTATGAGCTTAATGCATGGAATTTTTCACACATATTTGGATAAATTCATGTTAATATTTATAGATGGTATCTTAATTTACACCAAGAATATGGAAGAGCACACAGAACATCTGCGTATTGTGCTGAAAATGCTAAGAGAGAATCAACTCTATGCCAAGTTCAATAAATGTGATTTCTTTAAGGAGTAGATCCAATACTTGGGGCATGTAATTTTTGCGGAAGGGATAGTTGTGGACCCGGAAAAGATAAAGACAATTATGGAATGGAGGGTTCCAAAGAACGTAGCAGACATACGCTCGTTTATGGGTTTGGTTGGTTACTACTGACAATTTATTAATGGTTTCTCCAAAATAGCTTATCCTATTACCTATTTTCAAAGGAAAGGATGGGTTTTTAAATGGACTCAAGAAAGCCAAAACAATTTTGAGTTGTTAAATGAGTTGTTAACCACTGCTCCTGTCTTGAAGGTAGCAGATCCAAGTAAAGAATTTGAAGTATGCACTGATGCATGCAATGAGGGTGTAGGAGCAGTGTTAACTCAGGAAGGAAGAGTCATATCATATGAGTCTAGGAAGTTGAAGGATCACGAGTAGAGATATTCAACATATGATTTGGATTTGACTACAGTTGTGCATGTCTTCTGAATATGGAGGCATTATCTGCTAGGAAAAAGATTTGTGCTAAGGACCGATCATAGTAGCTTAACCAGCTACTTTAAGCAGGTTGATTTGAATGCCCACCAAGCGAGATGGAATGTGTTTCTTAGTGAATTTGATTTCGATATTCAACATGTAAAAGGAAAAGAGAACAAGGTGGTGGATGTCTTAAGCAAAAGTTTCCCAACATTTATGAACTTTATTTCAACCAGAATGAATTTAATTTTCAAGACCAAATTTTGGAAGCAGCAAGGGAGGACCCAGAGTATCAGAACTTGTGGCAGCAAGTAAAATATGATGAGAGATGAGGAAAACAGTCCAAATATGAACTCAATGAAAAAAAACTTCTTGCTTTTCGAAAGAGGATATATATTCCCAATCAGGGTAGTCTAAAAAGAATTATTTGGGATGTGTATCATAAAAGCACCTATGTCAGGCATCCGAGATATCAAAAGATGTTAACAGCAATAAAAAAATATTACACCTGGCCGGGGATGAGAAGGGACATAGCAGAATATTTGACCAAGTGCCTAGAGTGCCCGCAGATTAAGGTGGAGCATCAGCATCCTGTGGGATTTCTTCAACCAATTCCAGTGCTTGAATGGAAGTGAAAAGTCATTTCCCTTGACTTTATCACGGGACTACCCAAAAACAAAAAGCATAATGATTCGATTATGGTGGTAGTTGATAGACTTAGCAAAGTGGCACACTTTATCCTTGTTTAGTCTACCTATAAGACTATGCAAATTGCTGACATTTTTATGAAGGAGATTTTCAGGTTGCATGGTATTCCCTGAGCAGTCATTTCGGATCGTGATGTAAAGTTTGCATCAGCATTCTAGAAGACGTTATTTAGTGGATTCGGAATGCAAATACAATTTAGTACTGCCTACCACCCGCAAACAGATGGGAAAATAGAAAGGGTAAATCAAGTTTAAGAAGACATGTTGTGCATGTATGTAATGCAACAACCAACGAAATGGGAGGAGTACCTACATTTGGTTGAGTTTGCATATAATAACAGATATCAAGAATCCCTTAAGATGAGCCCTTTCGAAGCATTGTATGGGAGACAATGTTGGACTCTTATAAACTAGATTAGTCCAAAAAAGTTATGCTTGGACTAGATATGCTGGAAGAAATGGACCGGGAGGTCAAGAAAATTAGGTAGAACTTGAAAGCGGCATGGGACCGGAAAAAGGTTTACGCAGACAGGAAAAGAACCTTTCGGGAATTTGCAATAGGGGACCATGTGTATGTGAGAATCAAGCTAAAGAAAAGCACTCTGCAATGGAATTCTTGTGCCAAGTCAGCTCCCTGCTACTGCGGACCTTTTGAAGTCTTAGAGAGGATAGGGTCGGTGGCCTATCGATTGGCTTTACCAAGCCATATATTAGTGCACAATGTATTTCATGTGTCTTCATTAAAGAGTTATGTACACGATTCCAAGCACATCATACATTGGCAGGGTATACATGTAAGTTGACAAAGTCCTACGATTTGCATACAATAATTTTATGATTTGAAATAATTCAAAACCTTGCTGCTTGCAGGTAGAACAGGACGGCGAGTTCCTGGTAGAACCATAGCATATCCTAGATCGGAGATAAATAACACTCCGGAAGCGAGTCATCCCCCAAGTTAAAGTGCAGTGGAAGAACTTTGGCCCGGAGGAGGCTACTTGGGAATACGAAAAAATTTTGTATGAGGCTTATCCGGAGATTTTCTTAGGAAATGAGTAACACCAAGGATGGTGTTTCTTTCAACGAGGGAAGATGTAACTTCCTGTTTTTAGTCTTTTCTTACATGAGTTGTTAAGACATATTCAAAATTAGAAACGAATGAGGCATTCGTTAATGACATTAACACATGAATTTTATTTAAAATATTTAATTAAATGATAATTTTATTTTGAGTAAAAGATGAAAGTGACTCTGTGGTAAAATATTCCAAGAAACCCAGGAAGAGGTTGAGATAGTTCTGACAGTTACCTTCCCAAAAAGGATTTAAGGAAAAATCCTAGGAGGGAATGGGGTTTGGTGCAGAAGGGAGAGAGGGTAAAGTAGTGGATGCTGAATCTAAGTTGTCCAGAGCTAGTGGAAGTACCAGTGCAACTCAAGAAATTCGCCCTAGAGAAGCAAGACTGGATTTTCCAAATCCTGAGGTCAGACTTCTTGTCTTAGAAAATTACCTCCGACCTGGTGAGGAGCAAGGGGTGAGTAGAGGACGTAATCACCTCGCTCAAGGTTGGGTGGGCTGAGAGTTGCCGAGGAAAAGCCTATACTCTGAAGTAGGTACAAATACATTTAAGTTGACTATGTATTGTTTTGTATTTATTTTGCAGATTTTAAAGTACAGTAAAGAAATGTAAATATTTTTATACATCTAAATATCTATGTACTGAAACAAGAATAGAAGCAATTATTCTAGAAAATAAAAGAGAATGCGAGATAACATTTATATAGAAAGGAGATATTAAAATTTAGAGCCAAAGCTTCTTTTTCCCATAGTTATCTACTATCTGTGAAACCATGCAGAATACAAAACAACTACGTTGAGTTTGTAAATGTACTTTTTACTAAATAGCAATTGTAGAATATATGTGGAAGCAGTAAATATGGGAAAACATACAGTTTGCGATAAGAAATAAATAAACTATATATTACTGTAAGAGCTATGTAAACAAAACACTTGTCGTAGAAGTATACAATGTAAATATAAATCTTCCATCGTGAAATTGAGAAAATACAACTACTGTAATTGAAACTTATGTAAAGAAAAACCAGACACTATAGAACCAATAGACTGAGGGCTTAGAACCAGAACCCGGTAATGGGTTCCCAGTTCCGGTCCCAATAGAGTCTCTGTCGGACATTATGAGGGCACAACATGTAGTGACAAGTGAAGTATGCATTTTCGTTGACCAAACTGGAATGTCTCTAATGAAGAAAGATAAGAATGTTAACCAAAGGAAAACTAAGCAAACAGTAAAGTAATTAGACTTCCAGAGGAAAACATAGCGGCACAACATCGAAATTAACATTGGATTAAAAAAAATAATATAGTGAATAAAACCAGAGTAGATACTGATGAACCTAAAATACCATCGATTCAACTGAGTAATCACAGTTAGAGGCACAAAAGAATCTTTCATAAGTATTTGTACAAATTTGAGAAATAGAGGCGTAGCCTGGGACTTAAAGTCCTTCATAAGGAACAGTTATGGGGAACCGAGAATAATTATGGTTGCCATATTTTGAAATGGGGCCGAGCCCAGAAGTGAAAACAGTCAATTTACATATTTCAAATTAAAACTAAGCTATTCAATTGCATTCGACGGCTAGGAAACCTCGCCTACAAAATAGCAAAGGAAGGCCAACGTTACAATGTGAAATATTACGGGCATAGAACTAGGAAGAATGATGAAGGGCCCTTACCGTCAACAATGAGAAAACTGTGTCGTTGTCGGGTCTTCAAACTGGAATGCCTGAGAACACTGGACAGAACCTAGCCAAATACCAACCAGAAACAAATAACACAGGGTTAAAAATGTGAAAACCCCAAAGAATTGAATCGAACTGAAATTCGCAACAGCCCAAGGAATTGAATAAACCAGAAAATCCCATTTTCATAATTTCTAAGAAAATCATTAAGAGAAAAAAAGTTGGCAATAGAATCTTACCTCAAAGCCATGAATGTGGAAGTCTGTTGGCATGTTCGAACCCTGGAGTTGCACTAGCAATTGAAGAGTTAATAGTAAAAAATGGAGAACGAAGAACTAGCAGTATTACGGTTCAACCTGCAGAGCCCATCCTAAGGCACCAAGAAAGGTTATACCGTTTCACACCATATCCACATCAAAGATGCAAGGAGAACAGCAAAATGGAAAAGGCAGTAACACATGACTTCATGAGGCTAGCTCTCGCAGCGGAGTCATGGCCAGCAAACTTGCAGATGCAGAGTCGAGCTCCCTGCAGCAACGTAACGTAGAAATGAGACATGGGCGGGAGGTGGGGGTGGGTAGTTACCCTAACCCACCTCATCTGTCTGGAGCCTCGTTGATCATGAGAGACATCAATCCAACGGTGGATAGGGTGCCATCAAACCCTGACAGCTCAAGTCCGTAGCGCCTCTAAGGCATGGTTTGAACGCGGAATTAATGTACCAGTCTGAACATTTTAATATAAAACAATACTATTAACAATCAAATGTAATCTGCAGGTACGAACTATAGCCCTTGAGATTATATGATTTTATCAATTAGCTGGAAAACACATGGAGAGATTGATGTTATACACAATAATCCAAACCATTGATAATCTTAAAATCGAATAATCAAAGTAATGGTTATCAGTATGTGAATGGGAGCTATAGATTAATGTATTTCGATGATTAGATAGTATTTGCAAGTAGATAAGTAATAAGTGTGAGGTGTTTGTAAATATAGATTGTGTATTTTTCAGCATAGGTATTATAAATATTTTTTTTTTAATGTAAGTAAAAGGAGGTAGTTGTTACAGCACAATCTAAGTGCCCTAGGGGTTTTTCAAGGTGTTGAATCCATATATGCAGACCAAAAAACCACTTTAAATTTAACAAAAATCAATTATGGTCAGAAAATCTAGCGGAAACTCCAAAAATTCGCATTAAAGACAATTTTATATGTTGTATATGTATCATGCTACCAACTTCTCTATGCAAATTTCATATCAACATAATCCTTAATTTCAATAGCAAAATCACATTAACGACAATTCCGTATATTGTATATATATCATGCTACCAACTTCTATATGTAAATTTCAACATAATTCATAATTTTAATGACAAAGAGAACATTGCACTTTTATATATATATATATATATATATATATATATATATATATATATATATATATATATATAAAATTTAATTTACTATAAATACTATAAATAAATCAATTATAACATTCTTAGAGGACTTGAATCCATGTAAATGAAGAAAACAATTATTTACCCAACTATTAAAATCAAAACTTTTGTAGGTTGTAATTAATTAATCAAAAATAATTTCACCTAATTCAACTTTACTCTAGATAAATTTTTTATAAATTTTTAAATAATATTTTGAAATATAAAACTTAACTAATTTAAATTTAAAATTTTTGAGATGTTTTAAATTTTAAAATTCGCATCCAGTTCCACCTTTTTATGAATTCGATAATTACATAAAAGTTTAAAATAATAATATTTTTGGTTTTAAATTTTACATTTTAAATAAATAGTTTAAAATAGTTTTTTATTATCAAGTAAATTTAAAATTCGTATGAAACTAAACGTGAATGGAATTTATATAATTTCTGTGTAACTTGTCACTTCAGAGCTTTTGTGATTGTTTGACAGCGACGTGATATATGAGTCATTCTCACATAACTAACATGCACCTTCATTACACTCGGATGGTTAGCTTTAGTGGTCTGAAGTACAAGTAGGTTGTTGAATGTTTAGTCGCTAGGTGGTCAAAATTGCAATCTATTAATTTATTTAGGACGTCATTTTCAAAATAAAATTATTCTAAAAATAAAAATAAAATTTTTGTTGGATTTTAAAGAAATTAGACTAGAAAAATCAACCTAAAAAAATTTCATGTGTAACAGTTTTTCTAAAATATGCATACCAACATTATATAAATATAAAATAAAATCTAAACAAATATCACCTTCATCTTTATAAAAAATTGAACAACTTACAGAAATAAAACACTTTGGATACCTTTCCAATCTCTCATAGTTCTAAAATAATTGAACTATAGTTTTGAAATGATGAAGTGTTCCTAAACCAAATAGTAACAATTTTTAAGTGTAACAACTTTTATGTGTGAATTGAATTATGTGTGGATGTAAGAAACTCCTAGTTCTATAAACTATTTTTTTTTCATAAACAGTGAATAATATTATATTATTTCATTAAACAATGTAAAAAATAATTGAAATAAATTCCCTTAACTAATCCCATTGTGTAACTAACCCACATATTAATTAACCTCACCATGTATCCTTACTTCATGCTCATTGAGGTGGCAACTGCATGGAGATGGAGATCCTCACATGAGGTATTCGTATTGTTCACCACGGTCGGAATTGTAAAATATATTGTTGTTTCAAGTTCGTAATTTTTTTTTGCATTTTCATAAATGTATTTTATTTTGTTTATTTTTATATTTAAATGGTAAAACTTATTATATTTATATAACTATTATAGTGTAATAAGTATATAATAAGTATGCTATGATCATTTTCAGAAAAAAAAATCATTACGAGTTTTCCAAATCCAAATTATTTACAATTTTTAAAGAATGTTGTACATAGATAATTAAAATTGGTTATGATAAAGTTATGGGTAATCACTTATAGTTTAATAATATTGTGGAAATAGATAATAAACTTTGAAATTAAAAGTAATTAATTTTCTATTATCAAATGATAATTTTCATGGATACTAATAACATATATATATATATATATATATATATATATATATATATATATATATATATATATATATATATTTATATATATTATAAAAGATTATTTTTAAAATACTAAAAATATATTTATGGATTTAGATAGATGGTAATTTGGTGCTTTTTGATGTGAAGTTACTAGTTCAATTTCCTAATCAAAATATGATGAAGATGTAGACGTGTCAAACTTTAAAAAGAAAAAGGAAAAACAAGAAAACCACTAATATTACAAATAGTTTGAAATATCAAAATCCAAAATGCTAAAATATCACGAGATGCATATTTATAAGAGAAGATTCAATACATAAAGTATAGAATAAAAACTTTTATATATTTACATAGATATATCAAAAACAATTAATGATATATAAATACGTAAAAAAATAGATACTTTATAATTTTTTTTTTTTTTTATATTTATATATAAATATATGAAAAACAATTAATAGTATATAAATATGTAAAAGAAAAAATTCTTTATAAATCATCCTTCTCATGCATAATAAATTATTTATAACAAATACTCAATAAATATATAAAATAATATAAATTTGGCATTGTAATAAAAAAAAACTCAATTATTAAAACCATTATAGAAACCATAGTTTTTTAAATTATAATGGTTTTAATTTAAAAAGCTTAATATTAGTGAGAGAGCGATGAAAATATAATTTTATTGAAGTAATAATTTTTAAATATGAATTTTGTTTTTAAATTTAAAAGTAATTTATTACTTCTTTTTTCTAATCAAACCACTTTTATTAATTATTTAAAATATTATAAAATTAATAGCAAAATGTCAGAAACTATATTGTGTCCAGAAACAAAATGCACAAAGCTTCCAAAATACAAAGAGAATACATATGTAACCGATTGTCATCAAGATTATGAGGGGGAGTGATAATCTATCCAACATTAAAATGGTCTGGGGTCTAGGACCCCATGAACATGGAACTCTAAGCAGTCAATCCTGCCCTCAATTTTATCTAGCCTCTTGCGAGGATGTCTTCCCTCAATTTTATCTAGCCTCTTGCGAGGATGTCTTTGACTTTATTTAAGCGAAGCCATCCTATCCAACATTTCCCATTGATTGTGTTGTAATTCATTCATGAAAGTTATCATAGCATTATGATCATCGTGCCTCTACTTCCCCAACTCCACTAGGAGTTCAGTGACACTCCACAATTGCATATTAATATACTCCAAAGATGGGACTCATCAACAAGACCAGGCACTACCATGTTTTCATGTGCTAATTCGCCCTTGGAGACTGCTTTGGTGCCCCCATCACCTTTCACCACAACCTGCCAGGTCTCGACGAGGAACCCCACCATGTCGAGCTTTCCCCCTTTGAAAATCCCTCCAAAGGATCTTGATTGCCGAGACAAATTCAATTTCACCACCCAAGTGCCTTGGCTTACCAAGGAATTCTCTCTACATAACTTGGAGAAATGATATTTACCATAAGTAATAGGACCAGACCCCAATGTCTCTAGATGTGCACCCCTAGTAAACTAGAGATGCCACTTAAACGTAGTCCCCCATGCAACTAGAGAACTAGTCATTTTGAGACAGAGACAAAGTGTGAAAGACCTCAAGCACCCACATTTAACTTCAATACAAATAGACGATGAATTTTTGCAGCATAAACCACAGAAGACTACAAAGACATTAGGAAATTCAACAAAGCACATATATGAACAAACCCAAAAAGACTTGACTTTTGCCACACCAAAATTTCCAATTATTGCGAAATTCCTAGGACAAGGATGGAGAGTTGTGCTACATACCAGAGAGACATAGGAAAGACACCACACCCTTTGGGCTTTCGCAGAAACACGATGCAGTGGAGTCTTGTTCCCCACCACGTCCAACTAGCTACCAAGGGACTCAATACTTAGCCATTCTTTGTGGTCCCAAACCCTGCATATTTGAACATTGAGAAAACCAACACACCCACCCCTCCACCTTACGTAAACTTTCCTCTTTGCAATAGTCACACTAGCAAGCATGCACAGGTTTGCACCTTGTGCATACTCAATGTTCAATTCACCACGGTCCAAAATATAAACACCTCAACCTTCTTCTCGAAAATTTTGGGTGTCCTTCACCAATTGTGCCACTTATCTTTAGCTATCATCATACTTTGTAAGTACAAACTGTGAAAGGATCAACTCCTCATCTACCTCATTTATTCCATCTCACTCATCCACCTCATCAAAATTAAAAGTAATTTATTGTTATTCATATTTAATTATTAAAAAAAGTTATAAAATTTAAATGGTTTAGAATTTAATTAATTGATTTTAAATTGGAGTTGATATTTAATTTAGAACCTTTTTTTTAACATGAAAGTAAAAATTATTGTTAAACCCTAATAATATTTTAATATATAAAATATATTCCCAACCATATATCTATAATAATATAGAATATGCACAAAGGTGTAAATAATAAATACATATATTAGTTAAATAATTTTATTTATATGTTGTTTTTTTATTTTTTCAAACACTATGCATACGTAAATAGTTATTTGGTTTAAGTTAACTACACAAGTATTTTAAGAACACATTCTCACTGATTTTTTTGAATAGGCATCAAATTATCAATATGACAGGGTATTTATAAACTTATTAATAATTTGAAGTTTAAACAAGTTAATAGTTTTTAATAAAAAATGATTTAAATTAATTAAATAAATATATAATAAGAATTTGTATTAATAAAAAAAAAATGTTTGGTATTAATAAAATTTCTATTTGGTATTAATATTTTTTTTTGCTTGGAACACATAACAAGTATATAGTCACAATAACAAAAAATAATGTTTTTCATGAATCTAAGGAGCTAAAAATCATCCTTTGCTTAAAAAAGGAAGGGGCAAAGATCCAATACTAGACCTTCTAAAACTTGCACTTACTGCTTTTTGATAACATGAGTATATTCCATAGGAGCTTCACTCAATGAACCTCTAACATATCACGTGGGGTCATAGAATATTAAACAACACCCTTAATTTGAGTACATATTGGAAAATACCTCTAAAAATCACATTATTTAACCCCCTCCCAATATAAACCCGATTCACCTTCCCAATTTAAAAAGCCCCTACTTTCACTATATATTGTAGGTATCCTTTTTTCATTAACATTTTTTATACCCCTTTATATTTTTTCATTAACTTTGAGCTCCATTTTTTATACATTCCAATATAAAAACCCTTTACCCTCTATATATCCCCCAATATATAATGTCATTTTTTCCTCATTATATATCCCCCAATATGAACCCACTTGATATGGTATTGCTCCCGCAGTGAAGCCCCTGTGGTATATTCTTACAAATTGCTTGCTTAGGATGATGTAAAAACAAAACACTTCTAAAATTTGAGAGAAATCAACCCACTGCTAGACCCATTGGAGGCAAGATAATTCTTGGCACCATATTTTGGGGGGGTTTTTTCTTCAACATTTCCTACTTCTTGTTAAAGGAGTGAAAGACCACAAATTATTTTTTACTACATTTGAATAGGAAGGAGAAGAAGAGGGTGGGTTTGATCTCCTTTTCATCCTCCATTCTAGATTCTTATTCTTTCTTTTATGTAAGAGGGATTTTTCTAGTATCCTCACAAATAATTTTCCTCAAAAAATGAATTAATATTCTTTGGAGAAACTTGATCTGGGACTGACTGATCAACTTCAACCTCGACACCCATAACTTTAGCTATTGGGGACTTCAAAACTTCATATCTATTATTGGAGGATGGATGTTGATGAGATTCAAGCTTGCTAGCATATAGCCTCTTAGTCAAGTGCCTCTTGTGTTTGTTTGTAACTAGTTTAAATGCTCCTTGCTTATCGTTAAAGATGAGAAATTGGATCCTTATGACAACTTTTGCAAAGTGCTCATACTTATGGCAAAAATTACATTTAAGGGGAACTTGTTCATAATTAAGGGCTTTAAGATATGTCCAACCGTGCAAGTTAAGTTGAATTGCCTCAAGAAGGCCCTTTGAAAAATCCATTTCAACACAGATTCTCACACAAGTGAAGTTTTTAAGTATGATGGGTTTCCGCAATGCATTATATTAGATATCATTTTTGGGATTCAACTGCGTTAATTTAGTCATTCATCTATGACCATTTCCATGAGAGGTAGTCGTAACTGACTAATTTCTCATGATTTTTTAATAGTCCACTTAGCACTCATTAAGTTATTCTCCTTTTCCATATCGCTAGAAATAAATCGACCCAATTTATCTCCTATATCCTAAAAAATAACTTCACCCCAACAAATAAGGAGAATATGTGGCAATATGATCCACATTAGTGCAAAAGAAATTTCCATCAAAGAAATTTCCTCATAGGATTGAAATTCAGAGACGGTTAGGTGAGGAACGCTCCTCTAGTGCCCATGAAATAAGGTCCATATTTGTAGATTTGATTCTTGTGCTCGTTGTTTAAACATAATAACCATTTGCACAATAGAAAATACCAATGGGCTCACGATTTAACCAATTAACATAGGTCTATTCTAAAATAGAATTGTAGCTAGACCAATGGTTAATTAGCTTACCAATCAACCCTATTTCTTTGAATGTAGTCATATTCTTCTTCGTAGAGGAAGAAACCTCCAAATCAAGAGAGGAAATTGACTCCACCTTTTTAACAAATATGCTTGGGAGACCCATTGAACAAGCAATGATCTCAACTACTAAAAACCTAGGAGCCCATTGGACAAGTAATGATATCAACCACTCAAAGACGAGAGAAACACCACCATATCATAGTTTGACAGTAGGGAAAAGCCCAATAAGTTGTGAACACATGAAATAAGAAAAGAACATTTGGGTTGATAAAAATTTGAGCCAAATGAAAGCCAAAACACCCTAATATAATGGAAAATTCTAGATCTATCACAAAGACTAAAAAAAACTGCACTCACTCACAAATGAAACCCATATATACAACAACAAAAAAATTAACATAATAGAAAAGAGATCAATAAAAAATACAAAATCCTAGTCACTTTCCCATAAAATATTTTTAAAATATATTTATGTAAAAAAAATTATATAAAATTTTAAATAATAATAATTTTTGTTTTACATTTTGAATAATCATTTTCTTATTATGCAATGAATTCAAAATTTTTGTGAAATTATTAGTGAATGAAATTTATACACTTTCACTTAATTTCTAAAATTTATTACTTAAAAGTCTTTGTGGTTGTTTGAAAGAAACATGATATATAACACATTATTACACCATTAATATGTCTTTTTTCGCCGAAGGTGTTCCTACTATGAGCTTTGCTGGGATGAACAGTACTCCCAACCAATCTCTGTGCTCCACCTATTGCCCTTCCAGCCTCTCAAAATTTGACACTTGGCGAGTGCTCCCACCCTCCTGCTCTCACCTGCTTCCCGCGCGCGTCAGCTTTTCCGCGTCCGTGCTGCTGTCGCGTCGTCACCCTTCCATGCATAGCATAGAAACTGCAGCTAAACCGGATTCAGAGATCTGTATCTGGAGCTCGGGTACCTCCATCCTGTGCACTTTAATGGGGTCATCCAAGGACGTGTATCTGTGTTTCATTCCGCTGTTTCATATGTATGGCTTCAATAATTTTGTGTGTGGGCTCATGGCAATAGGGGCAACTGTTGTCATTTTGCCCAAATTTACAATGGAGGGAATGCTGATGGCCATTCAGAAATACAGAGTAACGCACCTGCCCGTTGTTCCTGCTATTGCCATTCGGCTCTCCAAGTTGCCCCACGTTGACCAAAAATATGATGTGAGTTCTCTTAAGGAGGTTATAGTAGGTGGGGCGGCTATGGGCAGAGAACAAATGGAAACCTTCAGGAGTCGTTTCCCCAGAATTGGAATTTCACAGGTCAATCACCGTCTGCCATTTCTTTCCGACTGTTTATACTTTTAACCATTACGGGTATGCTTCGGTTTGACAATTTTGTTATAAACAACTTTCCACAACTTTTCCCTGGTCCAATTACAATTCGATGGATTGAATTTGTCAAGGCGAGAGATGCTGTCCAAAAAAATCATTACAGATCCTAAGAAACTGAGCAGATCATTTGTTTATAGCTTATGTATAATTGAATTTGACCTCCTATCAAAAACTACGCTGATATAAAGAAACTCTGTTGCTGACCATTATTGAAAGGACATGAGTAAGATGTGAGCTTGAATTATTGAGGCTGTGAAAAAAAAGCCCAACCGATTTCTTCTTTCTCACTTGCTGTTGCAGAATAGGATCTGCTTAAATTATCATATCCATGGATTGTTGGGTTTAGGAGAGGTTGATCTCTTCTCCCCCACTAGCTGCTGCAGAGTACAATCTGCATAGGTTGTGATGTTGATGGGTTGTCGGGTTTTGACAATTATACAATAGACATCAGTAATATGCGAGCTTGAACTATTGTGGCTGTGAAAAAAAAAGGATCCAGATGATTCCTTATTTGCCACTCATTGTTGCAGAATAGGATTTGCTTACATTGTGATATTCATGGGTTTGTTGGATTCAGGAGAGATTGATTTCTTCTCCCTCACTTGCTTTTGCAGAATATGATCTGCATAGATTGTGATATTGATGGGTTGTTGGGTTTACCAAGAGCCAATTTCTTGTTCCCCACTTCTTGTTGCAGACTAGGATATGCATAGATTGTGATATTCATTGGTTTTTGGGTTTAGGAAGGGTTCATTTCTTCTTCTCCACTTGTAGATGCAGAGTAGGATATACATAGATTATGATAGCTATGGGTTGCTGGTTTTAGGAAGGGATGATTTCTTCTTCCCCACTTGCTGTTGCAGAGTAGGATATGGATAGATTGTGATATTAATTAGTTGTTGGGTTTTGGAGGGTGGGCAAGGTTTCTCTATTTCTCTGAATTTCAACGTTAGAAAGTTAAGGATCATCTCCTTGAATTATGAATTTTCCCTCTGACCTTCATCAAGCCTTGAATCTACTTCCATTCTACCAGCCTATTTTCTTCTCCAATGCATTGCTCTAGATTGGAGGGACATGTCTCAAGATTTCATTTATGTGTAAATTCAAGATATGCATCCTCCATCTTTAGACCTGAGATGAGCAAATGTTCATGTTGATATTTGCAATGCCGTGTATACTTATAAATACAAAGACTTGATGGATGAATCACCCTAGTAGAATTTATCTCTCAGTTTACCTGAATCTAGTGAGCATTTCTGTTGTTGAAAAGTTTCCCTTTCAATTTATAACTGGTTTTTACCTTATTGTTCTACTCATCATTTCTGCAGATGTATGGAATGACTGAGTTGAGTGGTTCAGTCATAAAGAGTGAAGAAAACGACATCAAGCATTGCGGTTCAGTAGGCATACTAGTCCCCAGTGTGGAGGCTAAGGTAGTTGATATCATAACAGGGAAGCCCTTGCCTCCCAACAGAAGAGGCGAATTATGCTTTCGAGGCCCTATGGTCATGAAAGGTAAAAACACATTATGATACATTTCAAAACAATTATGAGATGAATTTTACTAGCATCCATTTCCTAGACTTGAAGCACCTTCATTCATTGATACCGTCTCTTCTATGTAGTCACAATTATCTACCATCGCAGGATTGGGGTTTTCACCTTTACTCATTTCTCTATTTGCTTCCAATATTCTTTTTCTATATACTAAGAATTTTACAAATTTTATTGTGTTTTGACTATATTCCATAGCTCCTTTAGGGCTCTCCTAGGAAAGTAAAGCCTACATTAAATCCTTTAGGGCTCTCCCAGGACAATGACACCTTCATTTGTTCGGATAGCGTAGAAGGATTTGATGCCAGCCATCACTATTTTTTCACCAGAGTTTCATTTATAAACGGTCAAAATTTGATTTTTGATGAGCTTCTGAATCTCTACAGAATACTACAAGAACAAAGAAGTTACATTATCGGCTATAGATTCAGAAGGTTGGTTGCACTCTGGAGATATTTGTTGTATCAATGAAGAAGGGCATGTATATATCGTAGACAGACTAAAAGAGCTCATCAAATACAAGGGACTCCAGGTATTTCTAGTCACCTCTCGTTTAATACCAACAATAATTCATTATATACCCACTTGAGAAATTTTGCAATTACATTCTTGAGATACTGTTTAATATGGCATTAAAAAACCATTTCAGATAGCACCAGCCGAATTGGAAGAGCTTCTGCTGTCCAATCCAGAAATTGAAGACTCTGCAGTCATACCGTAAGATTTCCCAGCTTTCCATTTCATTTTTTGGAGAATGTAATTGAATAAGAGAAGCTCAGGCAGAAACTTATTTTGTCAGGGGAGGCGAATCTGATTCAACAATTAGAAAAAAATTGAATCAATTGACTAAAAGGAGAATATAAATCATTATTTTGCATCGCTCTATATTGTTCCTATATTTTGTGTATACTGACAGTGGTTGGGGTATGTGTTGGCAGATACCCAGATGAAGAAGCAAGTGAAGTTCCTATGGAATTTATAGCGAGGAAACCTGCAAGCAATCTAACAGAAGAGGATGTGATGGAATTTTTTGGAAGACAAGTGATTTATTGATTGCTTCAAGTGTTTGATTTCTAGAGTTTTATTTGGGTTTTGGTTTACTTTAGGAAGCTCTATCTTCTTCATGTAATATGGCATTTAAAACAATGTGGGTGTGATGGAATTAGGTGGCTCCATACAATAAGATAAGAAGAGTGGCGTTTGTGGTTTCCATTCCACGAACCGAGTCTGGAAAAATTCTCAGAAAACATCTGAAAGCACTCGTTGAGAAAAAAGCTTCATTCCCTTCAAAGCTGTGAACTATCTGACTTGCATCTGATTCTTCAACAATAAATTTAATATTTCCTCCATGAAATCAACTAGGTTTGGTTGTCATGGGCTTCATCATTGAGAGTTCCAACCATGTTGAAAGGAGAGTAACTTATTTTATATCCAGCAAACCTAATGGCTGTGAAGTCAAAATTTTCAGCCTTACGTCAGGTGACAAATTCAATTGTCCATTTTTTTTGCTGAACACGCCGCGTGTTCTCTGAATAACTATTTCACTTGAATTTCCTACGAGTTAAGATTTTGATGAAGATGATGGTAGACTTCATCAAATTGCGATAATACAAGATTTGGGCGGAGGAATAGTTTTACAGGTGATATGGTTTTTTATTTTTTATCAGGTTAAATGATAATAGTTGTTTGTTTGTTTTGGCCAGAAAGAAAAATTGAAACATGCATTCATTAAGAATTCATGTTTACATATCAGTTCTCATAAGCATATACACACAAACGAACTTTGACACTGGAAACCAAGTTCCACCGTCATATAGGAAAGTGTGATTCTAAATAGTTATATTTATAATTTTTTAATCAGGTATAGAATAACTTAAGTATACAGAGTACTTTTTTTTATCTACTATCTTTTTTACCTACAAAATAAATTGTTTTAAAATGAATTAAAAAATGAAATATTGTTTTAAATATTTTTAATGTGAAATTGTTTAAAATAAATTAAAAAATGAAATATTGTTTTAAATATTTTTAATGTGAAATTGTCTTAAAATGAATTAAAAATTGAAATATTGCTTTAAATATTTTTTATGTGAAATTGTCTTAAATGAGTTAAAAATTTTAAGACTAAAATGTTAATAAGACATGTTCAAGATTTATAATTCATTTTAAGACCAAAATGACCAAGTCCGTGCTGCTTTCGAGTCGTCTCCCTTTGGCATTCCGTCGGGTCATTTATTAAAATGACCAAGTACTAGTCATTATTGTTGATGGATAACTTTAGTATCAAGTACAAGCTGTTGAGAGTCTAGTATTTGTGTTGGTTGTCTCTTTGTGAGTATTATGGACCTCACTCGATGTTTTCAGAGTTCGATTTCCAAAATTACAATCCACTAATTTATTTAAAATTTTGTCTCGCTAATTTAATTAAAATTTTGTCCTCAAATAAAAATGTTGTTTACCATTCTTTTTTACACATAATTAAAACATAAAAGGCCACTTCAATCTTTTAATATTTCCACTCCTCAGCACATTGGTTTTTCTTACCTTTTATTCACGTTTGTTGCAAGACCATGCATCTTACCTCTTAGAATATTTTATTTTTATTATTTTTTATTAATGGGTGGTTTTTTTTTATCATTTTGCACTCTATGTTTGATTTCAATGTTTGATCGTTGAAATGTATGATTTCCTTTTGTTGCGTATACATAAAAATAGAAAATAAAAACTTCTATTTTTATTTTTATTTTTTACAATGTTATTTATTAAAGTGAAGCAAATATGTGTTTCCATAAAAATATATACATATACAAAATTATTGGTAAGTTGTTTTTTTAAACAATTATGCATATATATATATATATATATTAAGAGATTGAATTATTTTTATTCATTCTATATATATTGGTTGTGATCTCATTAATGATGATTGAAGTAAACTTAATTTGAATTTAGAGATAAATATTTATTTTTTTAAAACTATTTGAAGTTGGACTTATAACTTGATAAGAACTTTATAATTGTTGTATTATATGTGGATGATATTATTGGAGTTGTAGTTGTGCTATTAAATTTTAATGGTAGTCCAAAGGATAGAATTTTTGTTTTAGAGTAAAGAGCAGATTGTCTCATTTGATAAGGGGTTAGCTAGAATTATCACTTGAAGTGTTGACATTATTTTGAAGATAAAATTTTGAGTGGAAAAATAAAGTTTGATAATTCACTCACTATAACAGCCTCGATTGATTTTTCATGTAAATAAAATAAAACCAAGGTCGTGGGACACATAGTCCAATTCTAATGGTGGGTAAACATTGTAGTGGGCATTACTTGAAGTTTATTTATGGCTATGGAAATTGGCAAATGAATTAGCAAAGGAAATTAGACAATAATTGACATTTAATTAAAGAAAATAGGAGAAAAGGGAGATGAAGAGAAACAAGTATGTGTGCAAGGGAAATTATAGAGAAAATGACATAAAATTATTAAAAAAAAGGAAGAGGCTAGACATCAATGATAAAAAGACATCACATAAACAATTCACAACTTTTGACTGTTCTAGATTTGATTACTTTCTGAAATAGAGCTCTTAGAGAAGGGAGTGGGAGAACTTTCACAAGAAAGACTTGCAAACGTTTAGGAAAAGAAAGAAGAATTCAATGCAGTGATTCTTCAGAGCCTTACATATTTGCAGAAGCAAGGGCAGCTAGGGATCGGTCAGGGTCAAGAAGAAAATAAAAATGGGGCATATGGTAGTAGGTCTCGAAGGAGACACATGATGGACAAATATGATACAATCAGAGGTGGTAGATCCTTGGATACACCTGGTAGGAGGGCTAGCACTCATGGATTTTATTCTAGCTCTGGTTTTGAGAGACATCATCATCATTATAACCAACATTCTTACAAGGGGAGTTAAAGGGGATATTTTCTAGATGAGTTTAGGAAATTCAAGCCTCCTACTTTTAATGGGGAAGTGAAAAAATCAGAAGATGGAGAAGCATGGTTTCTTGGGATGAAGAAGTTCTTTAGATTGCATGATTATTTAGAGCACATGAAAGCCAAGATAACTATCTTCAGTCTCTAGGGGAAAGAAAATTATGGTGGGAAGATGTTAAGCATGTAAAAGCCATAAGGAAAGAGGAGTTGGGTTGGCATGAGCTTAAAATACTCTTCAGGAAGAATCACTTGTTTGGGAGATATTATGATGGGAAGGCCAAAGAATTATATGAACTTAATATAAAATGGGTTCCATTATAGATGAAGAGTACACTAGAAAATTTATGGAGTTGTTGAGATATGTGCCCTACCTCAAGGATGAGAAAACAAAGGTCCAAAGGTTCATGAGTGGATTTTAATTAGCATCCAAATATTTGATTGAGTGTGATGAACCTCGATCATTGGAGGAAGTCATTAGGAAGTTGAACCATTGTTATGAGAAGTCTAAGTGCAATCTTGAGTTCAAGCGTGATTGGAAAGGTAATGAGAAGACTAAAAGAAAATGGCTTGAAAAGCGAGGAATATCTCAGGATACAACTGACAAGGAGAATGTGGGACCTCATAGGAAGCTCAATGCAACTGGGAGAGGACATGGGTCTTAGCCCGAGGATCAGTGGAGAAAATATTATGGTAGGAAACCTTTGAGGTGTTGGAATTATGTTGGAGAGAATCCCAGGAGGATTTTCCATCACATCAGGGTGGCAGGATTCATATTTACAATGCTTAGGAGGCACAAACAATTGGAGATGTAGGCCATAGTATTCCTTGGATTCATGTAGTAGTCGATAATAGGTAGACATATCATTAGGAATCTATTATCGAGATGAAAGGTAAGATTTGTGATGAATTTGTTTCTATTTTGATTGATCTTGGATCTAATTATAACTATATTGGTCTCGATCTCGTGGATCAATGTCGGTTGAGTAAAAAAGTGCATGTGTAATCTTGGTGCAGTTGGCTATAGGAACCAAGAGAAAAGTTCATCGTTGAGTGAGAACTTGTGCTTTTGAGCTTAATGGTATGCCTACATCAATACATCTAAATGTGCTTCCTTTGAGATCATATAGCATGCTTTTGGGCATGGATTGACTGTTCATTCATATGAAAAAGGTAGATTGTTATGAGAAGGTCATTGAGTGCCTGGACGATGATGGGGAAAGGAGAATCTTACAGTGAGAGAAGAAGCCTACATCGGTGATAATTGTTATATCTATGCACGAAAATCAGAGTCACATGAAGGGATGTGTATTGTTTGTAGTTCATATTTCGATTGATAAAGGAAAGGATGATGAGGATGATGAAGTCCTGAGGAGGTATCTTGTCTTGTAGCAGTTCTAGGATGTGTTTCCTGCAGATATTTCAAAGTTGTATCCTCATAGATAGGTGGAATTTTGTATTGAGTTTATGTTAGGAGCATGACCATCATCTAAGGAACCATACATGATGATTACTTTGGAGTTGGTGGAATTGAAGTTGCAACTTAAGGAGATGCTCGATATGGGGTACATTAGGCCAAGTGTATCTCCTTGTGGTGCACCAATGTTGTTTGTAAAGAAGAAGGATGATACTCTCAGATTGTTCATTGATTACAGGAAGCTGAACAAAGTGACTATTAAGAACAGGTATCCATTGTCACAGATTGATGACTTGTTTGATTAGTTGAAGGGGCCTGCATTGTTTTCAAAGATTGATCTTAGATCATGATATCATTAGGTGCACATCAGAAAAGAATGCATCTACAAGATTGAATTAAATATAAGATATGGGAACTATGAGTTCGCGGTGGTTCCTTTTGGTTTTACTAATGCCCCAACCACTTTCTTGTGTTTGAGGAACAATGTGTTGCACCCTTATCTAGATAAGTTTATGATAGTATTTTTTGATGAAATATTGTTATATTCAAAGAATGAGGAGGAGCGCGTAGAGCACTTGGCAGCAATATTGAGGTTGTTGAGAGAGAATCTGTTGTATGCCAAGCTTAACAAGTGCAGTTTCTTTCAGAATCAGATTCATTACTTGGGACGTGTTGTTTCCAAGGAAAGGAGAAAAGTGGATCAAGAAAATATTAAAGCTATCATGGGGTGGCCAAATCCTAGGAATGTGGATGAGGTCATATCATTCACGGGACTAGCAGGTTACTACATGCAGTTCATGGGGAACTTCTCTAAGATTATCTATCTCATCACATATTTTCCGGAGGAAAGGGAAGAAGTTTGAATGTACTGTTGACTGTCAAGCTAGCTTTGATCAGTTGAAGAAGTTGCTTACAAATTATCCAGTTTTAAATAATATAGATCCTGATAAGGTTTTTGTGGCTTGTACAAATGCTTACAAGGAAGGACTCGGTGGAGTCCTAAGGCAGGAAATACAGGTAGTTTACTATAAATGAAGGAAGATAAATGAGCACAAGCAGAACTATGTGATTCATGATCTTAAGTTGGCAGCTATCATTCATGCATTGAAGATGTGGAGACATTATCTCCTTGGTAGGAGGTTTGTTTTGATGAGTGATTACAGTGGACTGAGTTGGTTCACCTCCACTCTCCTACTAAGAGCATTTGCAACCCTATTCTCCTTACCCTTGATGTACTTGATCTCAAAGTCAAACTCACTAGTCAAAGTGAAAGTAGATGATGTTTTACATGTTTCATTGCTTAAGATATATGTGCAGGATGTTGATCATGTGATTGATTGGTCTGTATTACAGGTGGAACCAGAGGGGGAGTTCCAACTAGAGCCATAATGCATATTACAATGGAAACAACTCATGCTACAAAACAGAGAAACAAAGAAATTTAAAGCGCAGTGGAAGCAAATTGGCCTTGATGAAGCTACATTGGAGATGGATGATCGGGATTTGTATCTATCTTTATTTGTTGGTTGAAGCAAATGAGTTTTTCGCATATATATATATATATATATATTGCATTGAGCTATGTTATAAAGCTCCACAGGTAGTATGTTTTGCTAGTAATAAGCGTTAAAGAACACCGAGGATGGCGTTCCCCAAAGGGTGAGGGGTTCGTAACAACCCCTGGTTGATGTTTATGTAAATAAAATAAAACCAAGGTCATGGGACACATATTCCAAGCTGAATGGTGGGTAAAGAATGTAGTGGGCATCACTTGCGATTTATTAATGGCTATGGAAATTGGCAAAGGAATTGGAAAAGGAAAAGGGGCAATGCTTGGAATTTAATTAAGGAAATAAAGGAAAATAAGAGAAAAGGGAGATGAAGAGACACAAATATGCATGCAAGGGAAATTCGAGAGAAAATGAAAGAATAGGAAAGAAGAAAAGGAAGAGACTAGAGGTCAATGATAAAAAAGGCATAAGAGAAACAATTCTTAGCTTCTGTGAGTTGTAACTTTCATCACTTTTAGGAATAGATATTTGAGAGAAGAGAGAGGGAGCACTCTGACAAGAAGGAAAACAAAGGAAAGCGCAAGGAAAATTCTGGAACAACAACTACTACAAGTGTACATTATAGGTAACAGGTTGCATGTGTAAATTCCTTGTTGAGATTTGGATGCATGGTAAATGCATGTGGTTCTTTTGTTATTTTGTTGTCATTGGCATGGGATTTTCTTGGATTTACAATGGTTTTAACTTTGCCTTGCCATTTCCTGGATAACCATGATGTAGTGGGTTCTCTATTTTGATTAAGCTTTGGATGACCAATAGGCTTGGATCCGAGTTGAGGTGGTCTTAAGGAAAATTCCCAAGGGTTAAGGGCGGAGATGAGATTTCTCCTTGAACTCTTGACTGATGGGTAGAGATAGGAAAATTCCTCTTGAGATGGTGAAGGTTTTGATGTTAGTCATTTCTGGACCAGTTTAGGTGAAATCACTGTGGTTGAGGGTTGAGGTGGTTTGGCCTTTAGAAGTCCTAGTTGGTTCTATTTTGGTTTAACCCACATGATCCCACACTCATGCTTGGAATATGGAATGAGGGCGATTGGTTGAAAGAGAGATTTGATTCAACCCAATCTATGGTGGGGTGGTACATGGAAGTCTTTGACTTGGTTGGCTTTGCATATGATTAATTTGAGCTATTGTCTTTTTGTGATTGATTAACACATGTACTAGTTATCATGATTGATCTTATGACTAGTTTGTCATGGATTCTATTTTGGTTATATGCTGGTTATAGGCATGGTTAAATGATGTGTTCTTACTATGGATCTTGTTCATGATTTGAGAAGTTACTAAATGGTTAATATATGCAAGGGCTAACAAGTGTTGTTACAGCTAGCTTGAGAGGGTATTGAGCCTTCTGATGATTCTCTGATGAATTTAAGAAGATCATGATAGGATATGCATTCATGACTTGTAGCTACTATTTTTACTACATATTTGACGAAATTTTTATCATGTGACTAACATGTTTGAGCAAGTTCTAGCCTTGGTATTCATTGTAAATACTTTCTGTCATTCTAGAATGAGTGTTGAAGAGTTATGGATGGTATTGGGCAATGTCCTATAGGCCAGCCTTGAAAAAGTGGCACTGATCTCACAACTGCACCCTATGAACAAAATAATTTCGGTTATAACCCCATGCAAGAAGGCTTATGAGTGCGGTTGGATTCTTCCAAAGGCATGCATAGTGTGTCAACCATGTGGTTGGGGTATAAAGCTTGAGAAGTGAAAGTTCCAGCTCAGGGATTGATCATGAGTGGTTGTTTTCAGTCACCTGGGTGATCGAGTGTCCCTGAGGGATGACATTATGTTTCGGGTTAGTAGACTTCCAAAATTGGAATATGGAGGTTGGGTCATGTCATAGTAACACTCTGCTCATGTTTACCTTGGAGAACTTATAAAAATGGGGAAATGTGGGATGGGGTGGTTACACCCACCACATATATTAATGCCGAGTAAGTGAACTATAGTGCATGTCATTTGTTGTTGTTTTGTCCATTCTAAACAAAGTTTAATCTAGTCTAAACATGGATTAACGTTATATGGGTGTCCAACTAGGTTTTGGAGTTAGGACTTGTGACTTTAAATTGGAATACATGAGTGTAGAATGATTGCACACATTGTCTAGCATTTATGATTTCATCCAAAGTCATGTTTTAGTTTTGAAATTAAATAGACTCTAGCATTGCTTTATTTCTACTAATTGTTTTATTGTTACTATCCATAATTTAATGAATTACCTTTTAGATGGTTAGGGGTGTTCTATATTTATTATTATTGTTTCATTCACTTCACAAAAGCAAATTATAAGTTGTAGCTGGGAAATGAGTTCCTCTTGAGGTTAGCTAAGCTTCACATTTTTGAATTCATAATGCTAGTGAAGAAAACAAGTTGCATTCAATGTTAATATTTTGCTATAGATTAGTATAAATTTATTAATAAAAATATGAAATAAAAAAAACTCAAAACATTTAAATCCATAATCACAAATGAGATGCATGAAAATGGTATGAGAAAAATAGCAATTTCTTTCAACTATTGTAAAATCACATTTGTACAACTCTGTTGTTACGAATGTGTTTGTTTTGGAATAGAGCTTCCATAATTTTAATTTAAATATCAATAATAATTATTAAGTGAATGATAAGAATTTCATATTCTTAATAAAAATTCATAAATTATGTATTTCATTATCTAAATTATGTTTTTAAATATATACAAAAATTTACCACAATAAAAAGACTCTTAAAACCTTTCAATTTTAAAAATTACAAAAATCGAACTTATCAATTTAAAAAAATTAATAATCAAAATAAATTAAATTTATTATTATTATCTAAATCAAAATAAATTAAAATTTTCCATTATCTTATAATTTTTAATATATTTATATTATTTTCTTATTCTCTAATCTCAAAGATAAATCTAAACTACCTTTCAAAAATCGCTGTAAACTACCATACAAGAATTTTTTTTTTTACTATATCACAAGTAAGTAAAAATATATTTCTATATTAATTAAAGATATGTTATTTGCCCTTAAAAAATACCCACTCCCTTGTTTACCCTCGCTGGCAAACCAGAATCGATTTCTACAATGTTTTCCTTCCCCTTTTTTCATAACTATCTACATTATATATAATAATTAAAGTTGGAAAAAATGAAACCCCTGCTTTTCCGAATATATATTTAAAAAAAAACATTTCTTCTTTTTCATGTGCCAAACCGGACCATTTGCACCTTCAAATTAAATTAAGGACCATGCTCCTCGTAGATTTAAAAAACAGAGGAATGATGTGGCTCTCTTCCGGTAGCGAATTCAAATTTTGCATGGAACGGGAAGTCGGAGGTGGATGGCATGCCCACTCCCTCTCCCAAAAAGCTAACAGATCAGACTCATTGTGACCGTTTGAAAGGGAGCGTATATAAGACAACACGCTCTCACTTACATCTCATCTTCTCTGCTCTGCATCCCATTGGCTTCCCTTGTTTTCTGTCCATGTTTGTTTCCTCTGATGCATGGCCATGCATTTTTTTGGGGGTTTTTTTTTTTTTTTTTAATCTGCTGTTTTCCCCATTGTGGTTGCATTGTTTGGCCAGGTGATTTTATTTTGTGGCTGTTATGTAGAGCAGAAGTATCGCTAGCGAAGAAATCTCGGTTATTCTTGCAGTGGAGCAGAAGCAGGTATTGCTTTTCTCTATACATACTTTTTATTAATAAATTTGTACTGTAAACAGCTCAGCTGCCTGATGGATACTGGCTATATTCATAGAACATCATTTATTCATTATTTTTATTCCACTGCTTTATGGTTTTGACCTGCATAATAAATTTGGAGCAGGTGGAGAGAAGGGTTTGCTTCCATTTCTGAATCTGTCTTGTGTTTTGTCATTTGTTTTTAATATCTTTTTATCCGTGTCTCAATCCTCCTAAGACGCGATGTTTCTGTGTCAGATTGTTTAAACTAAATGGTTTGCACTACAACTGGGCAGCTGACACAAGAATACGAACGCGCCAAAATATGTTTGTATTTTTTTCTGCCTTATTCATTGTATCAGTTAAGGGAAGTACCGATTTCTTTCTCAGTTTCTCAAAAAAAAGATTGTAACAATCGATTGCTCTCGAAATACTCTCAGCAGACTGCAGGTACAAATTATGTCCATATCTGTAGACACGCGTGTGATCATTTATCTTTATACTCTCCGTAGGTACGAATTATGTCCATCTCACGCATTCGATCACTTCTAGGTTTTTCTGCTTTATGTCGATTAGACGCCGTGAAATACAATGGACACAAGGGTGCCCTAGGTAAAGGGCTAACATCGTAGAAAATCAAGGTATAGCCCTTGCTTCGGCATTTTCGTTTTATTTTGTTGGATGGGATAAAACAATTTTTATTGTGATTATACGAGCAATAGTTGTTTTATGATCTTATTGATATAGATCGTCTGGGCCTTTTAAATATATTTTTGGATAATAATTTAAAACATGTAAAAAGAAGGAAATAGAGTTACGCCACAACGAATTGAAGATGCCGAAATTAGATTTGTTTTGGTTTATCTGAGCCATGGTTTGTTGTCGAATTGCAGGAGAAAGAACCAGAAGTACTTTTACTCGCTTGCAGATATATTGCAGGAGAAAGTTGGAAGAATACTTTGAGTCTTAAAGGTAAAGAAGGACATGATGCTTTAATACTTATTTTGTCCAAGGAGAGGGCGGATAGGGTATCAGATCATCACATCTTTGTAGTTTACATTAGAAGTATTTTCATACTCATTTTATGTGCGGTTGGCCGTTTTCATACTCTTTCCTTTAGATAAAACCAAACCGCTAACCCTGTAGAAGATGCAGTTAATCTAGTGACCATGTCTTGCTAAATTAAAGTAAATAATTCTTTAGAGATAGGTTCCGCCAAATTTGACTAAAACACCAAATTTGACTAAAAGGCAAGGTTTCCAAGGTTCGCTGGAAGTTGCATAAATGATTAACGTAGTCTGTTACCTGTGTGTTTGCGTTGTTGCCAGGGGATTTGGTTTGTTGCAGGATGTACAAGAGGAACGGAAGAACGACCGGTACAAATAAAATTCGGTGGAGTGGAGGAAGGTATAGATGATTTTGCTCGATGAGTTTTATTTGTAAGAGTGTTTCATTGTTTTGCAGAGGTTAAACCATTTTGAGTCATCTCCGTGTTCTGGCTTCCGAGTCAATTCCGGTTTCGGGTTCAGATTGCGATTAATTACGATGATTCTGTTCTAGGGGCTCTGGGTTCAAATGATTCCTATTCTTATTTAGATAAACACTCCGATGATTCTTATATCGACGTTTCAGGTTATTGGTTATTTTGGTCTAGGTTAAAACACTTTACTGATTATTTCGATTTCAGGGTGACGATTTACATGGCAGTGTATGCTTTTTGTTTTGTTTTGATTTATGGATTGAAACGAGCTCTGGTTTGCAGCAGGGTTTAAAGGGTCGGGGGTCGTTGATTAAAGGAATGTTGTTTCAACGTAAGAGTTCTCCAATTCTTTTCTCTTTCTTTTTTTTGCCTAGGTGGGTTCGCTTGGTTTTCTGATCATTCATATATAAACCGGATGATTCTAGCGATTGATTGTTTTTCAATCTTTGCTTGCAGTCTTTGGAGAGATGAGATAACATGCCGCAGAAAGGGAGACAATGAAGCATACAGCCAAACTAACTGACTCAACCAGGTAGATACGCCTTCCTTCATATTCTCTGTTGGTTATTCTTAAAAAAAAACAGTATAAAAAACAGTAAAGCCTAGCTAACGCCATAGGTTAGATATATTGCCAGTTTTCTATTACATCAAATGGTACTCAAAATTATTATTTAGAAATTTTTTCTTCTAAAATTTCAGTAAACTAACTAGATGACATTAGAAAGCAGCGTTTCAAATGATTATAGACGGTTACACTGGCCAACTATGTAAGTTTATTAAATTAAATGGTGCTCAAAATTATTATTTAGAATTTTTTTCTTCCAAAATTTTAGTAAACTAACTAGATGACATTATTATAGATGGTTACACTGGTCAACCATGTAAGTTTACTAATATTATTTACCATGTATTTCAAATTTCAAGTTGTTCCTTATTTTTGGGATTCCTTGATGTCATGTTTTTGGATAACATCAGTTGGTGCTGCTCGGTGTCCAAGTATGTTTCTCTTAGATTATGTTATGCATATTTCTCTTCGATTATGTTAACAGATTCCATTTGAACTCCCAAAGATACTACCATTATAGATTAATATTTGCTTTAGGTATTTACTCATAGGTATAACAATTCATCATTCATAGAGTTGAGAATGTTTTTTTGTTTCACAATCAAAACAAGTATTTCTAAAGAGATTTTAGTTATGATTATCAATTGCAGTTATGATTATCAATTGGATGGAGACTATTATATCCATTATAAAGACTGTTTTGGTCAAACTCACTAGAAACTCTTTAGTTATGATTATCAATTACAGTTATGATTATCAATTGGATGGAGACTATTATATCCATTATAAAGACTGTGTTTTGGCCAAACTCACTCAAAACTCTTTAGTTATGATTATCAATTGCAGTTATGATTATCAATTGGATGGAGACTATTATATCATTATAAAGACTGTGTTTTGGCCAAACTCCCTCGAAAACTCACTCCCATATAAAGGAAAATAGAAAAGATGTCAATAAAATTACATTACACTAGAATATCATTTCAAAATATTGCTAATGAGGTCCACAAATATGGTTGAAGCTTGCATAGTGCATATTCTACATATTGAATTGGAGATGGAAGTTTTTTCCGATCACAAAAGAGTTGAAATTTATAGCTTCCATTGCCTCGTAATTTCAAATCCTTGCATAGGTGTTTTGCTTGGAATCTTGTGCATAGGCACAACAAATATATTTGCTTTTATAATCAATGATCTAGTTACTCTCCAATCCATAGAAATAATGGAATATTAGTTTGTTTTTCTATGAGGTCTCCAAATCAATCTCGAGTATGACTCCCTTTTTCCACTACTTTATGGATTGTTTCTAAAGGAGGATGAGTTGTGATGCACATGATAAATTCCGTTTGGAGTCCAACCACATTGAGTTGAGGTTCCATATCTTTTCTAAACTCAAATAAATATAACCCCTATTATAGCCGGATGTTATTTAATTTTTTTCTTGGTTTTTTTTTTGTTTTGTTTTTTCATTAAATTATGTGAAACTCATTCCACTCATTCAAGTCATTTGATACTCAATCTTAGAGTGTTTGTAATGGCAAGATACACGGTGAACCCTCATTAATCATGGTTGGATTTTTGTTAAACTCTTTGTATTCAAACTAAAGTTTTTTCACTTCGAGTGAATCTTTTAATATCTTGATGTTGCAAGATTTGAACTAGTTACTAAATAGATTTCCCAAACAAAAGCTAACAAAATATATCTTCTCTCATGAATCCCCACATGAAAACGTTTGTTGTGAGATTTGAGTAATTTTTTTGGATTTTTTGTCCAATCATATATCCCACTTCTTATAGATTGTTTTATGTCCAATCATCTATCCCCCTTCTTCTAGCATTGAAAGATTCTATCTCAAGTTCATATGGATTCACTTGGGCAAGAGGTCTTCTTATTCCTTTTCATTTGTGGATATTTTCTCCCTCCACCTCTTTGTGCATCACATTTTTTATGTCATTCTTCTCTTTTGACTAGCATCATCATTACCTAAACAATTGTTGTACCAACTCCCACCCATATTTATGGAGTCTTTTTTGATACAATCTATGATACTAATGCGCTTGTTCCTTTGATTGTTCCTTCTTTATCATTGTTTTATCTTTTTGTGGCCTTTTCACTTTTTTAGGGGAACATACTACTACATTGTTTTGCTCGCTTTTTTTCTTCTTATTCCATATGTCTTGTAGATAATGGAGTAGTTTTGTAACCTCTTTGTTCAAAATGGATATGAAATTACTGAAAACTATAGGTGTATGCATGGATTGGAATGTAGGTATGAAGTGTGCCTCTCTTTAGGTGTTAAACTGATGATCAAACTCCCCACTTAACTTGCCTTCACACATGTTGTGACCTCAACAGATAAATGGGCCTAAGGGTAGAATACACATGCCTACATTGATGTGTGAAAAACCAATCTTGTGAACATCATTTTGGGGTATACATTATCGAGGGTTGGAAAATAACTCGTTGGCAACGTCAAGGAAAATTTTAGAAAAAATTGGTGAACTTGAGATCGTAAAATCATGAAAATATTCATTTTTTTTTGTAATTTTTGAACATATAAAGAAACTACTTACATCTAGCACTTTTATGGGAAAATGTAACCATGAATACTCCCTTTACTCTTAACCCCTTGATTTCCCTCTTCAAATTGAGGAAAAAAACCAAATAAATACCAAAAATTGTTGACTCAGTGGATATTTTCCATTTTCAAACAATATTTTGCTAATATATTGTGATGTTTTCAAAATGTCATGATACAGTCAATTTGTGAAAAATTGTGATTTTTTCTAGCAATAATATCATCAAATTGGGATATGTTGAGATTTTGGGGTAGCATCATATGTGCTCTAGCTCTGTGGAGGAGCTGGAGTACATGAGATCTCCAAGATCTAGAAAGCATTTAGAAAAATTCCATCAGGTTTAAGAGATAATGAAATAATTAATCTTTTTAATTAAAGACCCTAAGTTTAACTTAGGAAAATTAAACGATTAAAGTGAATTAAATTAAACATGTGATGAGAATGAATCAAGTGACGCAGATCAAGCCACTTCAGATCAAGCAACTTCTAATCTTAGTCGTCGTTTAGAGATTAGATTGCGTTTGTTGATGTTTCAACGAGAAAAGTATAAGAGAAGGGCTTGGGGTTAGTTGGAGAACACACACATTGGCAGAGCACTGAAGCTAAGCTGAAATTCAAAGGCGTGGTTTGCTAACAATTTCAGAAGCGGTTTGCAGTGCGGCGAGGGGCAGTATTGGTAAGGGAATGGTTTGATCCCAGGCCAAGAGTATAACAACGACATAGAGGAAACATACCAAAGCAACGTAGAGGCAGCCAGGTGCTACGAAGTCTAGCAGAGGCCATGCAGGGCTGACGTAGGCCCAGTCAGGGTATGCCTTCCAGGGGTGACATAGGCCCTTCTAGAGCAGCGCTAGGGTTTTCGGTGGGCCAGATTGGGCTCGAGTTTTGCAAATCTCATTTGAGGGTGTGAATCACCCATATTTTTTGTCTATGAGGATAAAGGTATTGTTGTCATATATTTCTCTGTAGGGCGAACCAAGTTTGGTGCCCAGAACTTGGTATACTCATATTATGGATAATAATAAAACCCTCCAGAGCTAGTTGCACTAGTTTTGCTGCATTGGATATTTTTTGGGGACATTTTTCCTAAAAATCTGTGTTACTTTGTCATATGAGCATGCTATTCTGTAATTGATCTGTATGTGTAGGCTGTTATTTGTATTTATTTTGCCGATTTACTAAATATTTCAGAAATTAACTTGTAACTTAATTCAGGTAGAAGTAAATCAAGATACTGTAGTAGGGTTTCTTAGATTAAGAAATTTTCATAGGAGAATTGTCATATATTGTGATGTTGGTGATGTATTCTTGATATTTATAATACTACTAAAAACTTAAAAATGAACTAATCTAAAATGAATTCCATCCTCATTCTTGACTGAAATATTCCACTAGGTCTTCCGATGCAAAGTAGTGGGCCCTCTTGACTTGCTAAAAGTATGCCCAGATCACCTAACAAGTAGAGTGCATGAATAGATTTGAAGGCCTACATGGTGTGTGCCCTCATACGTGTAGTCCAACCAAAACATAAACAAGACACGACAACCAAGGTGATGCATTCCCTTTGTTCCAATTCATAACTAGCACATACTAAAATAAATATAAGGAGGATAGAATGTTAAGAGTATTACATGCATGGATGTTCCATTTGATAGGGGGTATCCCATATTTGAAAATAGGCAAGGTATCCTTTAAGATCAACACTTCAATTGCAAGTTTGTCCATATGCCAAAATTAACCAAAACACTTCCCTATGTTTGTGTGACCTCATGCAACATTAAAAATAAAAGGTAATACCACTACACACATGTGACTTGAAACTTATGAGAAAAGGATAAAGTGTGTGGTGGTTTCATATTATCAACTCTCTACAAGGTGTACACCTCTACTACCATGTCAAAACTAACATGCATCTCACTTCATTAGCACATTGTCATGCAAGTGCAACATCCATCCTGAAAACAATGTGAATGTGCATTGCAACCATTTGAAAATTTGCATAAACATTCCCTTAACGTTGGGCATGTTCTCTTCCTAAATAATCCCTAGATAATGAAAAGGATGTGCCTAACATTTGTAATCACATGTTGTTCAAGAATAAGGTACAATTTCTTAGAATTCATGCAATCGTAGCACCTAACACTTAACCCTTGGTATATTAATGATCTATTATTTAAATGAACAACTAGGTTCATGAACACAAAACTTCAATGGAAGCAAATTTTCCAATCTCAATCACAAAAATAACAAAATAGATTCTACCTAATCAAAGTTTTTCATCAAATTCTTTGGAACTTGCTGTTGGGAAATATAGGGGTGGCTAGATTAGGTGATTTCTCTTACTTTGATAACTGATTTTGATGTCTGTTGACTTAACGTGATTAACTTCTTCTCTAACTTGATTATTATTGTGTTTTCTATCATAAAACTGTTAGGATATTCTGACACCTAGGAAATAGTTATGTATTACATGGTCTTGTAAGAAGCAAAGTGCCATCTCTCTTTCTTTGGTAGAAGCAGAGTATCGTGGTGCTATTGAAGCCAACAAGGAAGCCTTGTGGCTTCGTTAGATCTTGTCAGAATTTGGTCTTCATCAACAGCATCCAACTACACTTTGGCGTGATAATCAGAGTGCCATTCAACTATGCAAAGATCTAGTTCAGCATTAGCGCATGAAACACATTGAGCTACACATGCACTTCATTAGAAAGCTCATTCATGATCGTGTTCTTGCAGTGCACTATTGTTCAACCAATGATCAAGTTGTTGATATCTTTACAAAGGCTCTCACAAAAGCGAAGTTTACCTAACTTCGTTTTATGCTTGGAGTTCAGGAAAGTTACCATTAAGAGGAGATAGGCTCTAATGCCTCCTTCCTTCTCCTATTGTGTCACCTTTGTAAATCACTAGTAAAAAATGATGAAATTAATGACTAAGTGACTAAAAACGTTAGTCACTGCAATTATTTCAAGTGAATTACTATTAAATTTGAGCAATTGTAATTGATCGAACTAAAAATGATTAACTTAAACGACTGATTTAGTCTAGGGATAAAATATATGACTAGATAATAAGTGACTAAACTAAAAATGATTGACTTAAATGACTAATTTAGTCTAGGGATAAAATATATGACTAGGTAGTAAGTGACTAAACTAAAAGTGACTAACGTAAATGACTAATTTAGTCTAGGATAAAAATATATGACTAGATAATAAGTGACAAAATTAATAATGATTAATGTAAATGACTATTATAGTACAAGAATAAAAATATGACCAAATAACAAGTATATGAATTAGTCATTTATGTCAGTAATTTTTTTTTTGTCTCGCTCCATAAATGGAAAATTGCGATTTTGGTACCGAAGTGTTACAGTTCACTATAAGTGTCTCTGAATCCATCTGCAGTGTTAAAATTTAAAGACAAAGGGGTCTCTGAATTTACAGTGTTAAAATTTTGAATACCCTTTTGTCTCTAAAGTTTAACACTGCAGATGGATTCATCTACAATTAACATAATTGCATTTATCACCTATAGAGTTTGCGCTAATACCTTCATTATAATTTTAGTAAAGGTAATATTTAGATAGTCAAATTAATATTTAATCTTTGGCCATAAAGTTTAATTTTTAAACTTTTTTGATTTATGTTAAAAGTGTGAGTTGTTTTAAATCTAAGTTTGAATCGTCATATATACATTTAATAAATAGATAAATATAACATTGCTCATGTCAAATGTGTGAGTTCATTTAAATATAGTATTAAATCTTCATATTTATATTTGGTAAATATTAAATAGATACACCTAAAATATATATATTTATAGACCTATTTAGTAAATAGGTATGAACCTTTATTAGTTTAAGTATGAACCTTAATTAATTTTTTAATGATGTATGAACCTTTGTTTTTTTGTAAGTCAATTTTCTATTCATGTAGGAGAAAGGGAGTACATATAACTGCTTACAAAACAAGTGGTCTCACCCTGACCGGGTTTGTTTACCAAAATTTGCACCAGATGACAAAAATACAAAAGAGATACTATAGACATTAAACACATATAAAACATAAAGAACACCAAATAGCATATTAGTCGTTTGACATGATGGATGCAGGGTTGTCTGGGGCAGTTCCTGGAGGCGATTGAGGATAGAAGTCACACTGAACATGCCCTTCAAAGTGCACCAACCAAGTCTCCAACCTTTCTACTTTCTCATTGTGTTGATTTTGGCCTCGCCAAACCACTACTAGTCTCTCCCAGACTTGGCACTGTAAATAGTGTATTCAGTCCAATGTTTCCATTTGCTTTGCATGCTCCTCATGACAGAATCTCTCAACTGTGTCCACTCTTTCCATTAGGTTGTTGATAAGTGCACAAAAGTTCTCCAAGCAACAATATTGGATAACATTCCCCTCATTTACCTCAGATAAATTAGACCCACGATTCCCCTTGCCACCACGAGATCCTCTGCCTTGACAACTCTGCATTTGAATCCTCGAACCCCCACCCCTGCTATCCCCCTGCTAACCTCCTCCATGGCCTCGATGCACACCCACACTAGCGAGTTGTGAACGACCCGCAATGTTTACACCCTGGTGTGGAGCCGCCATGATTATTTCCGAGTCTTCCACCCCCATGGGGCCATGGACGACAAGGGAGGGAGAAAGGCCACATTGCACCAAGGGCTTCATAATTAGCCAAGGTTAAGGAACCTCGCAGTGTGCAAAGTCCAGAGACCAGACCCCCCACCATAGAAAACAAACATCACCAACAAAGGAGCCAAATGTCATCGCCCACCAGCGCAGGGAAGCACAAAGACACCTCCCACTACCAGATAAAGATCGCCACCACCAGGGAAACCAAATACCATCACCCACCAAACCAAAATAAGAAATTGAACAACAAACGATGACAAAGTATCTGACTCCTAAGCGTAACTTCTCCAGGGTAGCGACCAACCTCCAATTTCTCCACACAAAGACCACACACCAAACACTGTCGCACCCATGTTGGAGGGCACAAAATTGGGAAAAGAAACTAGTTTTCTGCCACCACCCTCGAGGTTTCTTGGACCACAGATTCTAGCTTCAGCTCTCAGCATGAAAAAACAAGCTCATCGGAAGCCAAGAGAAATGGAAACGAGTGAGATCACTTCCCTTCAACTTCCTATCCTAAACCTAGACGCAGACAATGGCTAAGAATTTGAGCAGCAGGGACCGGTTGAACAAACCGCACTGGGCCATGGATGATAGGGGAGGGAGAATGCCCACATCGCACTGGCGGCTTCATAATTTGCCAAGGTCAAGGAACCCCACCGTGTGCAGAGTCCGGAGACCAAACACCCCACCATAGAAAACAAACACCACCAGCAAAGGAGCCAAATGTCTTAGCCCACCAACGTAGGGAATCATAAAGACACCTCCCACTACCAGATAAAGACCTCCACCACCAGGAAAACCAAATACCATCACCCACCAAACCAACACAAGAAATTGAACAACAAACGATGACAAAGTATTTGATGCCTAAGCGTAACTTCCCAGGGCAGTGACTAGCCTCCAAATTCTCCACATAGAGACCACACACCAATCCACCAAACACTTTCGCACCCATGCCGGAGGGCACGAAATTTGGAAAAGGAACTAGTTTTCCACCACCACCCTCGAGGTTTGCTGGATTGCAGATTCTAGCTTCAGCTCTTAGCACGAAAAAACAGGCTTACTGAAAGCCAAGAAAAATGGAAACGAGTGAGATCATTTCCCTTCAACTTCCTATCCTAAACTCATATAGAGATAATGGCTAAGAAATTGAGCATCAGGGATCAGTTGAACACACTGCACTGGCAAATGCCCACAACAAGCACACACAAGCCACTCTCTCCATAAACCTTCCTGTGATGTTTACGCTGCCTCTCCAGAGGCAACCGCCAAGAACAACGCCAAACCATAGTGAGGAGTTGGATTTTGCGCTCCCTCATCTTTGATGTGTGAAAAACCAATCTTGTGAACATTATGTTGGGGTATACATTATCGAGGGTTTGAAAAAAAACTTCTTGTCAACATCAAGGAAAATTTCAGAGAAAATTGGTGAACCTAAAATCATAAAATCGTGAAAATATTCAATTTTTTTGTAATTTTTGAACAAATAAATCAACTACCTACATCTAGCCCATTTATGGGAAAATGTAACAATGAATACTCCCTTTACTCTCAACCCCTTGATTTTCCTCTTCAAATTGAGGAAAAAATCCAAACAAATACCAAAAATTGTTGACTTAGTGGATATTTTCCAATTTCAAACAATATTTTACTATTATATTGTGATATTTTCAAAATGTCATGATATACTCAAATTTTGAAAAAATCACTATTTTTTGTAGCAACAATAACATCGAATTGGGAGAATCGTCATATATCATGATGTTGGTGATATATTCTTGATATTTACAATACTACTAAAAACTAAAAAAGGAACTAATCTAAAATGAATTCCATCCTCATTCTTGCATAAAATATTCCACTAGCTCTTCCAATGCAAAGTAGGTGTGCCCTCTTGACTTGTTAAAAGTATGCCCATATCTCCTAACATGTAGGATGCATGAATAGATTTGAAGGCCTGCATGGTGTGTGCCCTCATACGTGTAGTCCAACCAAAACATAAACAAACATAAACAAGACACGACCACCACACGCTCACACATTTGATTAGTTTAGACAGTTGTCGCATTACAAGATATTTTGTAGCAGTTTTTGTTATGACTCTCCCTATAAAAGCGAAGAGGAACTCATTTGTAAGGGTTCAATTTTATATTTTTGAGACTGTAATATCTTGCAATTTTTGCAAGTTCCGAGGCTTTATGACATGTATGCTATTTTGGAAGATTAGTGAAGAAGCTTTTTGGTGATTCGAAATACTGATATGTGGAGTATTTTTTCCTGTCTTTATTTATCATTTTCATATGTTTTTAGTTCCTCTTAGAAATCGTGTAATTGTAGTTGTTGGAAATCAATATTTTATGTCAAATTTATCTGTCATGTTATGGAAAATGGTACTTGTAAATGTGAGATTGAGAGCCTTAAAATGTGATCCATGGTTTCTAATTTCATTTCCTTTATCTAAGCATAATTATACTGAAGTTTAGTGCACAAGATTCTATATTTAGCCCTTCGCACCAAATTTCTTTCTTTATCTCTTCCCTCACCTATACTACGATAGCTAAAGAAACTTCACTATATGTGTGTAGGCCACCATGGTTGAACTTAATTATATGCAACAAAATATTGTTATTGTGTGAAATGTGATTTGCCTTTGAGTAAGATAATTGAGCCAGATCTAAATCATTTTATATTTAACTCTTGAGCAAAAATGATCCATCTTCATGAGACTCTAAGAGGTCCTAGGCACTAACCCTTCTCCTCAACTAGGGGGTTGCCTCTAGGAGCGAGACCACATTGCATCTTTATTTTGCATATATACTACCATCATATCATATTCTCACACTATAATAGATACATTTAGATTATACTTGCATCTTAGTATAGATTTACTTTCCCGTATGGTTTTATTATTTGATGAAAACATGGGCAATAAAAGTACGCCTAGGATAGATGCTTCCAACATTGTTTATGATGTGCAAGATATAGATCAATGGTACTAGAGGATTGTTGGTGTTCTAATGACCTCCCCATTTGAGTACATTGACCGTGCACTCTATAGAGAGCTCATGTCCCATTTAGAGCTAGATGTTACCCACCAAAAATGGGTGACCCCATAGGAGAAAGTTTTCTCCTATATCTCTCTTCAACGGGCATCCAACAACCCATGACAACCATGAGTGTAGATGATACATTGTGCCATTTTGATCTCTGCTCCCTACATGAGTCATATGTCCCCTCGCCTATCTTTCAAGAGCATATGTTAGAAGGTAGGAAATCCAACCCAAAAGGTATGTTTTCATTATGAAATCATGTGCTTATGCTTGTTTTTCCTTGGGCATCTTGGGCATAGATTATTGGGTGACTTGGAAGAAGGTCGGGCTTTGACCGTGGTCTTGTTCCCTCAACTTAAATAGGGGGTTAATCCTCAATCCTAGTACCATGGGAACTCCCCTATTGACCTATGGTTTGAGGAAGGACACTACTTGGGAAACCCTGATTTTGGTGGCGTGGTCACATTTCCCATTCCACATTTTCACTCTCCTTTGCACATTATAAGCCCCATTTCATCATTTTCCCTCACTAGGTCTACAAGGCATTGGCCCACCCCCTACCCTTGTCCACATATATGGTTGGGCCTATAAATGTTAACTTGAAGGTGTCATGTCCCCAATTAAAATTTTGTCAAGGAAATTCTCAATTTTGCAATGTTGGTGATTAATATAATATTAGATAAATAAAACTTAGAAGAAGTAAGTCGTGGTGGTATTAAATACATTTTTGGAGAAAAGGCAAAGGTCAGGACTTAGAAAAAGAAGAAAATTAAAGTGAAGATAAGTTGTGGGGATTATCAAAAGGGAAATCAAACCCCCTAGGAGAAAATCAAACCACATGAAGAGGGGAAACCAAGGGTGGGTTGAATTAGTGGAGCCCACAAGGAAGGTTGAGAAACAATTATAAAAGGTAGGCTAGGGCCTCATTTTGATCATTATATTTGGCATATCATTTCTAATTTTAGAGGGTTTGCTTGAGCTGCTTAGCCAAGTCGACTAATGCTACTTAGCACAGGGATTTCCAAGCAAAATGGGGATGACGACATTGTCCATATATGGCCAAGGCAACCTACAACGAGTACACGCAGGAATAAAGACGTAGTGGATGAATTGAAGTGCAGTTAAGGCTGTGGAGGACGGAGTTGTGTTGGTGCAGTTAATATCACCCATGCCGAGGCCATGTGCCGGCTCGTGACGAGGATGATTGCCTGTCGACGGTGAGGCCAGATGTCAAACAGAGAGACCGTTATGGGGCACCCGCATTCGGGAAGCAAGAAACATCCTTAACTGTGTTTAAGATAACTATTAAGTTGTGGTTCCATTGAAAGAAGGGGTATAGCATAACAACAACCAAGCCCATATAATTTCACAATTACAATACAATTCAAGTCATGACAACATCAATGCAATTCATTTAAATCCAAAAAAAAATCTATGCTTTTGTATATATATATATATATATTTTTTTTTAATTTCTTTTGACCATATATATATATATATATATATTTCTTTCGACCTTTGTTTGCCTTTGTTTAATTTTAATATATATTTCATGATTAGAAACCAATTTTAAACTCCTCTGCTTTTGTAAATATTGGGGAGGTATGGTTTTAGTTTCTCTGTCCGCATTTGTTTATTTTTTAATATATTTTTTATAATGAGAAACCATTTCGGGCGTGAAAAAGGGAAAAAGGCTAGTGGTTGTCTAACGAGGTTAAAGGAATGGGGTTTTGCATAAGAGTAGTCAAATGAGTTAGAAATTTTTGTTTGAATATTGTGGAGTTTGAAAAAAAGCAACCATGATTAAAGAGAAATATATATAATGAATTTATCTCGTTAGTATATAATACTCAAAGCCTTTAAGTCTAAATAATTTGAATGAGGAATGAATTTTATATAATTTAATGAAATTAAATTAAGAAAAAAGGTGATTAAAATTGTCTAATTAAAATAGGAAGTACATTTATTTAAGTTAAGAAAAGCTACAATGTCGAAGATGAAATTAGACTTAAGATGATTGGACTTCAAAGACGTGAGGTTATCATGTGCATTACAACTCATTCTCCACAAACAATATAGAGAGCAAAGGACAAAGAGAGACATACTCAAAGTTGGCTTGAGGACCCTCTTGAAAATCAAACCAATATTGCATCCTTTCTATGGATTTGATAACAAGACTATCATTAACATCTTTGATTATAGGAGAAAAAACTAATGGTTTGGATATTAACAAAATTCCAATCAATACCTATGTGGGAATTTCAATTTACCTTGTAATAGAAGCTATAAGCAACTCTCGTGTTTGGGAAAAATTTTCACATGCAATCCAAATGCATTGACCACTATGTAGCATATGTGTTATGAAGACTTAAGCTAGATTTATGGACCTCATATGCACACCTTTGAAAGGTTCTTCTAGTGTAACATGATTCAATAGGTATTTCCCTATTTTATGGGTGTGAGTATTGCTAGAAACAATCTCTATGATCAAGTTTTTGTGAAAATGCTCTATTATGGTTTTCAAATTCACATATTCTTTGATATAAAGATAAAAAATCAAATTATGATGTTAAATTAGTTTTTCTAAATCTAAATAAGATTTATTATAAAAATACAAAGTTGAAGTATGAGATCCAAATGAATCTAGTAGCATTTGAGATATGTATTTCAGCTCTATGGCTCTTATAATAAGATAAGACTCATAAAAATGGTAAGTACTTCAAATATTTACCCTAAGAATAAAATAAAATCCTCTTAAAAATAAACATTATTTTCCCCTAAGAATAAAATAAAATCCCCTTAAAAATAAAGATAATTATTAACAAACATTGTTTGGACAATACTTAATAATATGAATGATATAATGATCCATAAAATAAAATGCAAATCTCCTATCCAAAATTATCATCACCAAAAGTACATAAACACATTAAAACATAAAAAACTTCTCTGTGAAAAAAATGAAATTTGGTGCATGACATCAGTACACTTACATGGTTAGCCAATGTAATAGTCTGACTTTTGGTTATACTCTAACTTCTAGGTAAAGTTACTCTTAGTCTTATTTAGTTCATTTAGTAAAATTTCATCTAATTCAATTAGTAAAATTTCGGTAGAGAGATTTCTAAATAATAATCTTATACATTTGATATTTACAATAAGTAGAATAACATATAATTATGGGGTTAGTTGGTGTTAGAATGTGTATCTACCTGATTCAAACTGGTAAATGTATTCTCCATCATCTCTCCTTTAGCATGTTATCTCATTTCTATAATAACCACAAAAAATAGTCAATTTCTTTTGCCATTTTGATTATATTTAAATGATATAAAAAACCTATTTAGGAAAAAAATATGTTCTCTCTTTGGGTGAAACAAAAATGTTTTTGATCTAGTCTTCTTTCTTGATAATAAATCCTCATAACTTATTGAAAATCAAAGTTCAATTCAAACCATAAATGGGACCCAAACAAATAATCAAGCGTTATCAAAGAAATTGAAAACAAACAAACATTATTATGAAAATTAAAATAATCAATAAAAAAATTAACTTATAAGTAAAATAATCAATAAAATATAACATATTTTAAATTATGAACTTTTTCAAATAAAATTCTTATATCTCTAGAAATATTAATCCACCTATAAAAATCATGTATCAAGCTCATCCGTTGCAATGGGTCCATCTTTTTTCCATTATGTTGTACATAATGTAATAAAATAAAATCCCCTAGTAAACACCACAAATACCTAAAGACCACTAGCCACTAAACTAATCATCGGTAAGACTTTCAACGAACTTTTCTTCAAAAATCATTCTTCAATGAAATTTAGCACTAGAGGATTTCTAAATAGTTATTTTAGAATTTTAACGATTTACTAAATGGTTATTTTACAGGTTTAGCGATTTACCTAAAAGGAAAGCAGGAAAATTTTTTCACCAGCAACCATTCACTCATATTAAACATTCCTGGGTCAAACCTCAGCGAAAATGAATATTCCTGGGTCAACTTCAGCGAAAATCAATATGAAAATACCTCAAATAAACCACAAACATGTCTTGATCTCATCTCTCTCCTCACTTTCTCTGACAAAATAAGTACAAAATAATTACAAAATCCCTCGTGTCCTCTTTCTCCTCGAAGATGCCAAATGAATTATTCTTCCTCCTTTACCCTGCAATTTGATTGCTCAAACTAGTAAATATTCTTGGTCCTTTCTCCTCCAATTCAACTGTAAATCATTTGTGAGAGGGAAAGATAGATATATAATCAGGCTCAACAAACTTGAGCTGTGTCATCTTCATTTCCCCGTGGGAGTCCCCATTGTCCCCATCTTTCCCTTTTCACCGGTTTCGAATAATTAAACAATAAGAAAGAGAATGCCAAAAGAAAAATGAAAAGTTGCAGACAAATGATATCAACCATAGGAAAATTATCGTTGCCCTATGAAAAATATTTTAAACCTGTGAAATAAAATAAAAACGGTTTAACCTCTCTTGCCGTATCAAGAAGAATATTGTAAAAAAACTATGACCACTCTATGCAACATAAACTAAAAATACCATGGTAAAAAATACAGATATAGAAAGCAAAAATAAAATAAAAATACGGTAAAACAACTATTACGGCTCTATGCAACATAAAATAAAAATTCCATCGCTAAAAATGCAAACATGCAGGGCAATATTCCGTAATATTGAAGAAATCAATGAATTAATGTTAACCCTTATCCTCTACGGGGTTACCTGTTTACTTGGAGTATTCTCATCTACCTATTTGCTTGAGACATATTCATCGAGTATAGTTTTGGACATCCATCTGGTGTCATTGAGCAAAATCAATGGTAAGGAAACTAAGAAATGATCGAATGTGTGCATGCATAAATTCATAGAATTCGTACCTACAACAAGTATACATAGAATGACCAAATCTCTTCTCTCTTTGAGAAAAGAATCGGTACCTTACCCAATTGAATGAATGCGGCAAAATGGTGTGCGAACATCCTTTGGCACCTGTATTATTGGGAGTAGCCTAAACCTGCGAAGAAATGGAGTGATGTGACTCACCCTCAGGCGTTAATTTCCGTCTACAGCGTCCGGCTACTTTCCTGGAGTTCTACTCCGTCTCCTCCCACCGTCACACTCTGCCTCCTGTCATCCCACCGTCCAATGCTTCTCCAGGCTGTGATCACTCCTTCTCCCGTATGTGGCCCCACCCTCCAACGCGAGAGCATTTTCCAATGCCTACACTCTATATTAAGTACAAATACAATTCAAAACCTATATCGCGCCCAAGATTTCAAACTTGAGTTGGCTGCCTAATTTTTGAAATGAAATCCTCCCCTGTTCGACCTTCAATCTCTGCTGAGACAATTAGAAATTTTCTTGTCGTTCCATTCCAATGTTCATTGAGAGAAACCTTGTGGGTGTGAGCAACAATGGCAGGCTTAGGCAGCAGAAGCCGCAGAGTTGAAGGTAGCAGCACCAAATCCGACAATGGAGGTCGGCGTTGCTTCATTGCCCTTCCTCCCCTTTCTATTTGCCACTCTCGTCACCGCCTTCATTCCCTTCCTGGCTTGTCGATTTTACTGAGATCTATTGCAGGCAGCTACTATTTACTTCTTATATATATATATATTTTTCTGATATGTAACTTCTTTATTTATATGGTATTATAGGTATACATTATAGGTGTGGGTTGTGGAGATTATTTTCTTATGGACGAGAGATAATTTTGTATTTTTTCTTACTTCATTGTATAGACATTTAGGAAATAAATGATATTTTTACAGCCATTGTATATTATTTGAATGAGTTAATAATATTGTTGAATACATGATTGGATTTCGCACATTTTTATAGTGGCAACATCATCCAGAGTTAGGTTTTTCTGTTGCACGGTTATTAATGAATCTCTTTAAGCCGGATCAACGCAGAGTTATTGTAGAGGCTAATTTGGACTGGATGAGTGCAAATATGCTATAATTTTTGTTGGGAGATTTTCTTCTTTGGAAGGTCAGTTTTTGAATGCATAATGTGCATCTACAAAATATAATTTTCTTTTTAATAGAAAATAATTGTGATTTTTTGGGGAAAAATATATGTCCAATACAGTTTTTAAGATATAATGGCTATAACAATAGCATAAATCATTAAGAATTATATATATACATCATTTATATCCTTTGTATTTGTATATTGATGTCCTCAATTTTGTTGACCACCAATTAAATTCTAGATGTAATTCATCCTTAATCATCTATAAAAGGAAGTAGAATTTATAAATATATTTCCTACACAATGCGAGAAAATAATGTGTAAAAAAACTTTAAAAAATTCTATGATAATAAAAAACAAATCAATGCAATAGCAAACCATTACATGAAAATTTCTTGGAAATCACCTTTTGGTTAAAAAGACCCCACTATAAAGCATGCTCAATGTATCATTTAAGAACTAAATTGTTATAATACATTACAAAGATTTGATCTCAACCAGAGTGTTCAAAAGCTACATAAGCATTCCGCAGAATTTTTCAAAACATAATAGTAAATTAAAACTCATGCACATGAAGACAACTCCGTATACCCCTTAGTAGAATGGAGTTTCAAAACATAGGAGTAGGATGTTGATGGAGAGACCTAGGAGTATGCTCATTAGAGCTAGTTAAGAGAAAACTTCAACAGTAGAAGAAGTTACTATTGCATGTTAGTTGATTAATAGGTCTCCCACATTAGTTCCTATGGATAAACCTCCTATTTAGCTTTAGATGGGAAAGAAGACCCCACCTCAAGATATTCAGACTTTCGGTTATGAAGCATATGCTCATGTGCCTATAAAAATATGGGAAAAGTTGTATGACAAGGCTATGAAATGTATCTTCATGAGTTATGGCATTTGTGTGAAAAGGTACAAGTTTTGGGATCCTGTGACTAGATATTTTTGTATAGCAAGATTGTTATTCTCAAACTAGTTAATCCTTCTTCCATAGTGGTTCAATGACAACAGAATGAGAATAAGTCAATGGTTTAGATACCACATAAGATATAACAAATATAAGCCAAAAAATGAATAAGAAGTTCATGATGGTCTTAATAAGGAGGAGGGTTCAAAGAGTTCAAAAGAGGTGGAAGAAAATCCACCTCAAAATTTGAGGAGCCCCAATTGAAAAATAACGAAACTAAATAGGTATGATTACAATTTATTTGATTTCATATGTACATTTTCTTTATTTGCTAATACCAATAAGCTTTAGAACTATGAAAGAGTCAAGGGTGATGAAAGATAACCGATCTTTGAGATTAGGTGCCATGAATGAGGAAATGAATACACTTAGAAAGAATGATACATATGACTTGCTACCAATGCCCAATGGATGGAAACCCATTAGATATAAATGTGTGTTTAGAAAGAAGGTTGGTTTAGATAGTGATGGGTAAACCCACGAAGTTGGGTTACACTTTTGTGAGAATTGGGGGCAGAAATTTTTTTTTCTCAAAAATTTGGTCGAAATTTTATAAAAGTTGGGCCGAATTATTAGAGAGTTTGGTTGAACTTTCGAAATTAGTTTGGCCGAACTCATTTTGCCATTTACATTGATGATGTACTGATGGCGTGGGCAAACAGATTTTTGTTCGGAGATTGGAAAACCGACAACATAAGTTCGGCCAAACTTTAGTTTATAAATACACCAACCCGGAGTCGTTAACGAGTTTCAGGCTTATTACCGTCTGCATTTGTTGTGATCGTGTTTCTGCATCTGTTGTGTGTTTCGGGCCTGCGCCTGTTGTGATCGTGTTTTTGCGTCTGTTGTGTGTTTCGGGCCTACCTCTGTGTCTACGTCTCTGGTCTTGGAAGAGTCTTGCTGTTCGGCCTCGGCTCCGAATTTCAAATTTCCAGGTTGGCTCCGAATTTCGAATTTCCTGCTTTCAATTGTTGTAAATTCTATAAACATGTCTTGATATTGATATTGTTTTGTGTGACTGTGTCCAATAAGTGATTGTGTTTCGTCTGCGTCTGCTGTGCGGCTTGGCTGCGTCTGCTGTGTGTTTCGGGCATGCGTGTATGTCTCTGGTCTTGGAAGAGTCTTGTTGTTCGGCCTCGGCTCCGAGTTTCAAATTTCCAGGTTGGCTCTAAATTTCGAATTTCCTGCTTTCAATTGCTGTAAATTCTATATTCATGTCTTGATAAACATGTCTGAATTTTGAATTTCATGTTTTCAATTTCTTGTTGCTTTCATGCATGTTTTGTGTGGCCGTGTCCAATAAGTGATAAATCTTGACTGTATTAGCACTGATTTTTGTAGCACTAAGTTCATTCAATGAGATAACACTAAAAATCTTCTATTATCCAAGCTCCTTTCTGTGGTGGTAATGAAACATAAATAGCACCAATATTGTGGCTTTAATTAACTGCAATTACACTGAATATCATCAAAATTGTATAACAACAAAACTATCCCTTGAAGAAATTCAAACTTCATCTGAATTGCATATTTGTATTTAGACTCAAATTTAGTCTTTTTGTAATTGTACCGAAGCCTAAAGTCACCCATCTAAACCTGTAATTAGGCTGAACCTATCTCTATAATTTTAGTACAAAATTCTGCGTTGGTAATGCGAAAATCTCAGCTGGGTTTACATATTATTTTTCCATAGTAAGTGAGCCAACATGACTTAGTGACTCAATGAATGAGATAACACTGAAATCTTCTCTTATCCAAGCTCCTTTCTATGGTGGTAATGAAACATAAATAGCACCAATATTGTGGCTTTAATTAACTGCAATTACATTGAATAACATCAAAACTGTGTAACACCAAAACTATCCTTTGAAGAAATACAAACTTCATTTGAATTGCATCTTTGTATTTAGCCTGAAATTTAGTCCTCCTATAATTGTATCGAAGTGTAACGTCACCCATCTAAACTTGTAATTAGGCTGAACCTATCTCTATAATTTTAGTACAAAATTCTTTGTTGGTAATGCGAAAACCTCAGCTGGGTATACATATTATTTTTCCACAGTAAATGAGCCGACATGACTTAGCGACTCGGTTAGCCTGAAATTTAGTCCTCCTATAATTGTATCGAAGTGTAACGTCACCCATCTAAACTTGTAATTAGGCTGAACCTATCTCTATAATTTTAGTACAAAATTCTTTGTTGGTAATGCGAAAACCTCAGCTGGGTATACATATTATTTTTCCACAGTAAATGAGCCGACATGACTTAGCGACTCAGTGAATGAGATAATGAAATGTAGTCAATAGAAGAAACAATAGCTATAAGGAAAAAATTTAGTTCAACTCCAACTTATTTTTCATTCAGTAAACATACATCAACATCAATTCAAAGATCTTGTACAAACAGTAGACATAAATGTTAACCAACATTGAATGCTAGTATTCATTAATACTACGAATCCAAATATTAGTCCACTTAAAAGTTCTAGTGCATCGGAAGAGACATACTATACAACCTTCCTAAATTGAAGGCCTCACTCTTTCATCATTAATATAACCATTTGTTGCTTTTCTAGTCTTTTATTGTTCCTAACAATTTTTTTTGTTTTGATAAAAGTTATAGATTTTTGTTAGGAAACAATAATTATAAATTCTTTTTGACAAATATATTAATAATGAAGATTGAACCTTGCTACATTCTTCAACATCTAAGAGACACAATTTTATTGTGATATTTTCTCTTCTTTCCAACTTAGTCCATCCTTCTAGAAAAATCCCTTTTAATGAAGCAGATATATCCATAGTGATGCACTGATATTTGTTCACCAAAAGCTATTCCATTTTGGACTTATATATCTCAAAAATATGCTCATTGAATTTATGCATCTATATCTTTAAACTACTTAACTATTTTATTTCACCATAGGAATCAATTCGATATATCTCCCATTTTAATGGGGTCTATCACATTTCGAGAAAAACAATTATAGGCGGGTCGGAAGATTTTATTCAAATAGATTAGTGGAGTGTAAACATGATATCCATGTAGGAAGGATGTGCAAACCGAATTCGAAGGTGAGTGAATACAGTTCTGGAGTTGTTGTAAGTACTTAGTAACCCATTGAGTCAATAGCTAACAATGAAATAAACACTTCCGTTGCCACTTCATTATAGAATCCACGCCCAAATTTATGAAATCTCAGAGACTCGACACATCAAAATAACCCTGTAACGTGAAGAGTTACAATAAAGATTCACGGGGATAGATTTCATATTATTAATATAGAATACAAGCTTTTGTTTCCCATGACATGTTTAATAAATTCGTTGTGTGCTAACTGGTTAGGATACACAACTTTCCCCCGAAAGACCCGGGTTCAAGTCTCGCCAACAAGATTCGTTTTCATTTTGTGGATTTTAAACATTGTCGGGATTCGCTGGATGTAAAATATCTTTATAACATAACAACGTTGAATGTTATACAGGAGAGAGTATGGAAATATGAAAAGGGATCCGTCTAACAGAATCTAAACACTTTTATAAGGGAACAACAATATCTTTATAACATAACAACGTTGAATGTTATACAGGAGAGAGTATGGAAATATGAAAAGGGATCCGTCTAACAGAATCTAAACACTTTTATAAGGGAACAACGCCGAAATCCTCTCATGGAGGAAGCGTAAAATTATCTCTAGAATGTGTGGTGATATCTTTTAATGGAAAGACTGTAGAAACATGAAAATCCGTCTACTGTATTCTCAATATCTTGATAAGAGAACGCTGAAATCCAACAAAATAGACTGTAGAAACATGAAAATCCGTCTATTGTATCATCAATATCTTGATAAGAGAAGAACGTTGAACTCCAACAAAATATAAGCCAATTGCGTTTGCCGGGAGTCAAATCCTAGTCCATTGCTTGGAAGGCCATTATCCTAATCGTTGGATTACAAACTGTATTACAATGTACTATTAGGTAAATTTATCTTTTGTCGACAACTTGCCAAATTCCTTTCTAAGTTCCTTACCACACCTCTCTAGGGATATGTCGTTGTTCTCACTAACTTTTGTATAGACCGAGTTTCTCTTAAAAACAATAAAACATACTTTTTATTAAAACTAATCAATTTATTGGCTTGGTTGGCACTTACCAATGAAATTTTAGACTTTCTCTTGTGCACATTGATGCTGAAAGTTTTTATGTCCTTAATGAGGCAATATCAATTTTTTTTTCGCATGAAGATGGTGTCCTACATGTGCATATAGTGACTCACAAAAGAAATTCCACATATATCAAGTGGAACCATTTCCAACTCTACTTCATCAATAAAATCAACGTTGATCGCAAAATTTGATTTTACACTATTTTTTTACCTTGATTTCAACATCCTTATTTACCCATCTCAATGGATATGGGATAGGATGATTTTGAAGGCCCAATCCCAATTTGTTGACCAACTCTGTCATAAGAGATTCACTTATGATCTCGGGTTAAACATAACATTGATATTTTTCTTCTTGACCGTGTCTTGGTATGGAAGAGTTTGGTCGTCTCCTTCTCTTCTTATTGCTAAAGGTTACTTAGATTAACCCCCTTCTACACTAATGTACAAATGATCTCAACCACATCCAAACTTCTTCCCACTAGTTTTCTCATATAGTGGCTAGGAGTTTTTTCTTCTTCTTATCTCTCTTCTTGTCCTTTAGGTTGAGTGTTGGGTGAAACTATAACATGTCCCCTTTATATGACCATCAATGTTACAATGGTTACAATGGTTGTAGGGATCTCTACAATGATGTGCTATGGTTTTTGCTTTAATGTCCTTTCCCCTTTTCCATTTATTCTACCCTTCTATGGAAGGCTCCTCGTGTTCCTTCTTCTTTGAACATTGATTGCCCTTTCTTCTAGACTATGATTTCCACGTATTGTGCCTGTACACAAGCCTCATCCACCATTTCAGGTTTGAAAAACATCACTCGCTTCCACAAAAGGTGGCGTAGACCCCCCATACGCTTGAGTACTTTTGGGTTCTTGGGAGAGATACCCAACATTGTTGTTGTTTTCTTGAATTTTATTGTGTACTCTTATTCACTCTACCGTCGTCTTCACATAAAGTAGTGTCATCAGATCCCTTGGTCCTCTACACACTTGCTTTACTTTCTCTTTATCTGAATGGAAATGATGCAAATAAAAAAGAGAGAGACCTACAACTTGTAGGATACTATAAAACACAAACGCTTTTTGTTCTTCCCTCTCTTTGTCCATTGTCAACTATTATGCTCTACTATAAAACATAATACACTAGAATAAAGTTGAATGACTTTTCTTCCAAATGTCTAGGTTCTAACGCAAATTGATAGCCAAATAGGATTTAAATTTGACCCATTCAACCCTCAATATGTATTCAATATATTAAATATAAGAAATAGAGAAAAAACAAAGGAATCACTCACTAAACCACTATAACACAAGATATGAGCTGGGAAACCCTTTCAAGAAAAAACCTTGCTGGAAAGTGAGGTTGCTTTACTTTCTCTTTATCTGAATGGAAATGATTCAAATACAAAGGAGAGAGACCGACAACTTTTAGAATACTATACAACACAAACTCTCTTTGTCCATTGTCAACTATTATGCTATATTATAAAACATAATACTCTAGAATAAAGTCGAACGACTTTTCTTCCAAATGTCTCGGTTTTAACACAAATTGATAGCCAAATAGGATTTAAATTTGACCCATTCCACCCTCAATATGAGTTACAATTTGAATCTTCTAGTGTCTTATTCATCATGGTCATGTGGCTAGCCCCTTTTACTTGAGTAATGTGGTTGATGTGGCATTCTCTCGAATCATGGTGGTTAACATAAGAAGGTCAACTTATAGGTGCCATAACTTTTGGATACAAACTTTATTTGATATTAATATTGCATTGTTGGAAATGCATTTGAATGTACAACAACACGAGGACATATTTCACAAGTCAGTGTTTTCAAGCCCAAAAAAAATCATTAAATTCCTCAAACTTCCTTTACAATATTTTAATCCCCAATTCGTTAAACTAGGACCCGTCGACAAAAATGGTCCTATGAGCTGAGTCCTCCAATTTGTCCACTTTGAAAGCATCAATATGGATGAAAAATAATATAAGTATCCATTATGGATCATGATGTATGTGAATAAGAATGTTTTTAAAAAATATTGCAAATGATGTTTGTTGAGAAGATACATAGAACAAACTTCACCTTTGATTGAAATGAGAGGAAGATAAATGATAGTATCATTTTTACATAATTTTCATTGAGCGATAGCTAGATGACGAAATCATTCATGGAAAATGTTAATGGTGTTATTTTATGAGTGATAAAAATTGAAGGAAGAGGTGATAAAAATTAAATGTTACCTCGAAGGTTTCATGTCCCCAATTAAAAAAATTCAAGGAAATTCTAAAATTTGCAATTTTGGCAATTAATATAATATTAGATCAATAAAAATTGGGAGAAATAAGTTAGGGAGGTATTAAATAAACGTTTGGAGAAAAAGAAAAGGTTGGGACTTAGGAAAAGAAGAAAATTAAAGTGAAGATAAGTTGTGGGGGTCACCAAAAGGGAAATCGAACCCACTAGGAGAAAATTGAAACTCATGAAGAGGGGAAAGCAAGGGGGGGTCAAAATAGTGGAGCCGACAAGTAACGTTGAGCAAAAACTATAAAAGGAAGGCTAGGGACTCATTCTGATCATTCTATTTGGCATTTCATTTTTTGATTTTGGAGGGTTTGTTTGAGATGCTTAGTTTAATATTCCCAATTAGCAGCAGTTAATTAGTTATATTAATTTTTGGTTAGTTTACTTTTTATAAAGTTAAATTAGTTAATAAAGTGGGTGATGAGATACATAGCCTACACTTAGGAAATAAACATTCCCTAAATTCACTTGAGCTTATAATTATTTGGCAGTGTAGGTCCCAGGAGGACGAAGTGGCAGCGTGGGCCCATGACAATGTAGTGAAAGAGGGATAGCGTTGGCTAAGAGGGACAACGCAGTTTGGTGGGGCCTGGGTGAGAGCAAGGCTCTCAAAGCATAAAAAGGGGAAGTGGCTCCTCATTCTCTCATTCTATTATGCATCTATGATTTCTGTCTTTTGACATTGAGCACGCTTTTTCTGTTGACCGAAGTTTGCAAGTGTTGTTTAGCACACTAGGTGTCTCCGAGCGGAGATCCCAACCTCAGCCTTGGGGGACTTCGAGTGCCTACTCGGGTGAGGAGTTCTATCCATTGTTTTTCAGGTGGGAGCCATAGCATCTTAGCCAGGAATTACACACTTGCTTGTACAATGAAGTCTCTGGGAGAGATCACATAGTTCTTGGTGGAGGAAGTTCCGGGAGTGAGGATTCATCAGGGGATTCAGCCTGAGATAGTGAGAAGGGATCAACCCTTCACTATTGCATCATTTTGGTACAAGAGGAGGCCATTATTTGCAGAGGATCATCCAGAGCCAACGTATTTCACTGGGGTAGCGTTATTCCTAAAGGGAGGTCAAATTTCGTAGTTATTCGTTCCAAGATTCCTTTCTTGGATTTTCTGGGTATTTGGTGTAGAGCTCATTCCCAAAGTTTCATATTTTTCCGAGGAAGGGAACAACCCCAAAGAGCCATCCCATTCCAGCAGTAGCAGTAGTCCGGTAGCAACAACAACATCCTTTGGAGATTACGTAGTCCTTGACAGAGCAGCCATTCATTGAGCATTTCTAAGAGTATTTCCAGCTTGCCTTGTGCAAGCCAAGGTGCCATCATTCTGATCACCTTTGTACTCGTTGTATCTTTTAGTTACATAATAAAATGGCTCAGCGTTTCTCCATATTTGCTTTTTTTATATGTCTCTCAATTTGCTGCAAATGCTTATTTATGTTGCATAATATTACTGTTTATTTCTATTTGGAATATTACAGTGGTACCAGAGCTCATAGACTTAGCTCAACCTATGGAGCAGATTGTCTATGACACCAACAGGAAAACCATATATCACTTACCGGAGAAGGAAGAACAAGGACCAAGAGCGGAGGCTTGAAGCCACTTTTGGAGAGGGAGACTGGATTCCGGTAATGGACGCGGAGGAGGAAGAACCAATGGCAGGTGAGAAAGATGAAGGAAAGGAGTTTGGGAAACTCCTCCTAAATTTTGTGCAGGAGCTATCGAGGAGGATCGAAGAGATGGGGCAAAAGTTTACCACAGACCAGAGACAGCATGAAACCTCAAGGGGATTTCACATCGGAGAAGGGTCTGACACTTAGCCCCATTTACAGGAGAAGCTCGCAGAGCAGCAGGTTGTGTCACTTACTCCCCCATGTTCCATGATGCCCACATTCCTGACTACAGGAACCGAAATGGGAGAACCTTAGGAATCGGTGCCGGTTCATATGGGGGATTATTTTGACGAGTATCAGTCCTATGGGCAAGAGTCTGGCGAACCTCTCACTTTCCATGATTTTGTTCAGCTCAAGAAGGACAGTCGACCTCGTAACCATAACAAAGGGGATAGATACACACAGGATGGGGACATGCAACGTACAGTGGGCAGGTACATTAGCATAAGAATAATAGAGCTTAAAATACTAATGAAGACCCTATGAAGACCCTATGACCTAGGAAAAAACTAATGATCTAGTAGTGGTAGGGTTTTAACTTGGTCCTTGACTGAGATTAGGCTTGGGATCTTAACAGTGTAAAAATAGAGCTTTTTGACCAATGGGTGTAGTTGATCATATAGAAATGGAGGTACTTGATTTATATAAGGAGCTCATAGAGGTACTTTTGAGACCATCTAGGTTTGAGTAACCTGATGAACATGGGAAAAGATGGGCTAATTGGTAACCCTAGATGGAAGTGAAGTAGTAGGGCAAAAGAAAAACAGAGTGCTGGTGTGATAGGTGGGAAAAAGGAACTAGATGAGTGGCATAAGCCCTAGGAGGGGCCTTTTAGGAATGACAGGTTAATCATGGACTAATAAAATAGAGAAAAATTTGTGACAAGGATAATGAAGGTAGTGAGATTTCTATAACTCACAATATTCAAGAATCTTGTTTTTAGAAGTCTAGGACTGAAGGTTTGGACACCTTCACTACAAGGCCCTTACTGAAGCAAGGAAGGCGGTGACAGAGATGCTCGAGTTTTCAAATAATCATGAAGGTGTATGTTAGGGTTGTGCCGAAGGAAAGCATACAAGGGGATCTTTATCCTAAAGTGTCACAAAGACATCTGATGACTTGCAATTGATACATTCTGATTTTTCTGGGATGCTGCCCGTGACATCCTTGGGAGGATGTTCTTATTATATGACATTCATATATGACTTCTCTTGCAAAATCTCGATATACTTCTTGAAGAAGAAGGATGAGGCTTTCATGTGGTTCCGTACTTTCAAAGCCTTGGTGGAAAATCTGATAGGGAAGAAGATCAAGATATTGAGGACTGATAATGGCACTGAATCTGAGACGAACGAGTTCAAGAACTTTTGCAGAGAAGCTGGCATCAAGAGGGAGACCACAATTTTCTATACTCCTGAGTAGAATGACATTGCTGAACGAAAGAATAGAACCATTGTGGAAGCTGCCAGTACCATGCTATGTGACCAGGGTCTATCGAAGTTTCTGTGGGGAGAAGCTGCAAACACTGCTGTGTACATACAAAACCGATGCCCACATTCTGCTCTAGACTCCAAAACTCCCGAAGAGGTTTTCATTGGTATGAAACCTGATGTCTCACATTTTAGAGTTATTGGATGTCTTGTTTATTTTCATGTGCTGAAAGAGAAGAGGAGCAAGCCGGATGCTTCTGGGTAGAATGGAATGTTTATGGGCTACATCAAAACTTCGAAGGCCTATAGAGTCTATGTGCTTGGTCAAAGGGAAGTGGATATATGCCACGATGTCACCTTTGACGAAGATGCTTCCTTGAGGAAATTAGTCAATCTTCCAATATCTGAGGAAGATCATGAAGCAAGGCCTGGAAATCAAGAAGAACCAAAGGATGAGATGATGCCCAATGTTGAAGGACCAATGGACCCGATTGATCCACCTCCTTCACTGGGGAAGAGACCATCATGGCTCAGGGACACTCTCGAGGATATCGAGGGACATATGGCCCCAAGGGGGACATTCCGGGAAAGCAAGAAGCCAAATAGATACCAGAGTATCTAGCAGCCATGAGTACTATTGTACAATCTCAGCCTGGATCTTTTGAGGAAGCCGTAAAGCATAGAGTCTGGAAGGATGCTATGCACGAAGAGTATGAGTCCATATTGAAGAATGATGTATGGGATGTGGTTCATAGACCAGAGGACAAAGCCGTTGTCACCTCGAAATGGATCTACAAGATCAAGCATGGATATGATGGAAGTGATGAAAAGTTCAAGGCAAGATTCGTTGCCCGTGGCTTCTCTCAAAAGGAAGGCATAGACTATGATGACATATTTTCACCTATGGCCCAATATACCACCATCCGATATATCATAGCCCTTGCTGCTACGCAACGATGGAGTCTTCATCAGATGGATGTGAAGATCACATTTCTGCATGGTGCGATAAAGGAAGAGGTGTATCTGGAGCAACCTTTGGGGTTCGAAGTCCAGGATCGGGACACCCATGTCTACAGGTTGACGAAAGCTCTCTATGGGTTGAAGCAAGCACCTAGAGCTTGGTACGAGAGGATAGATAGCTCCCTGATAAAGCTGGGCTTCACCCGTAGTTATGTTGATCCAAACCTTTACTTCAAGGTTGATAGAGAGAAGCCTCTCATTTTGGTGCTATATGTGGACGACCTCTTCCTGACAGGTGCTGACCCTCTCATTCATCGATGCAAGAGGGAGCTCGCTACTGAGTTCGAGATGAAGTACCTAGGAATGATGCATTACTTCTTAGGCCAAGAGGTCTGCCAGAGAACTAGCGAGATTTTCCTTTCTCAAGGAAAATGCATTGTGAAGCATCTAGAAAGATTTAGTATGGTGTATTGCAAGTCCGTGTCGACACCGATGGAGCTCAACTTTAAGAAGTTGAGTGGTAGCGCTGCTAGGCCAGTGCTAGAAAATCCTACTGAGTATCGTCAACTCGTAGGGGCCCTGATGTTCTTAGTGAACACTTGTCTCGACGTATGTTTTGTAGTGAACACTTTAAGTTGACATATCGTTGAGCCTCATCACACTCACTGGGTTGGTGCCAAGAATCCATTGAGATATCTTCGGGGCAAGATAAACCATGGGCTGAGATACATTGCTGAGAGCGTGACACTCCTTGGATATACTGATGCCGATTGGGCTAGCAATGTGGTGGATTGTAAAAGCACATTGGGATGCTGCTTCACACTTGGATCTGCTTCGATATCATGGATGAGAAAGAAGTAGAAGTCGGTGGCTTTGAGCACTGCGGAGGCCGAATACATTGCAGCGAGTACGGCTTGTTGTGAAGCAGTTTGGTTGTGAAAGCTCTTCTGTGAGCTGTTCGGGCATGTGCTAGATACCACCGTGATACTCTGTGATAACCATAGTGGGATTCGGTTATCTGAGAATCCTGTATTCCACGATCGATCCAAGCATATTGATATCAGGTACCACTTTATCCAGGATATCGTACAACGAGGTGTCATAAGGCTAGATCATATAAGAATTGATGAGCAGGTCACAGATATTCTCAAAAATCCCCTGGGGAAGGTCAAGCTCCTAATCTCTCGTGAGAGTCTTGGTATTGTGGAACGACCCTATGCTGAGGGTCCTGTTGGATGATGAGCTCTGGGAGCTTTGGGGGGCTTGGGGGATAACTTCTTGGAGCTATAAGCAACCACAAGGCTAGGCTTTCCAAACCTTGTTGGTGTGCTTTTGCCCCACTGTTGTGATGATTGAGTTGGTTCACCTCTCATTATTTGATGTCGGGGAACCTCACATAACCCACATTTTCTTCTTTCCTATGCATATAAGTGCATCCCAAAATTTCACCCAATTTTATCTCAACAATCTGGGCAATCTCACATTGTTCTGATCTCTTGAATTGGCAATTTAAATAAAATAGTGTGGAAGCTTCTTCTTCTGGGGTTATAAAACCCAAAATGCATGTAACAATGCCTTTCTATCTAATAACCCAATAGGGTCCTCAAATTCTGCAAACAGTTCTGGTTAACTTAACAATCAAATGCAGGAGCTTTACTCCCTGCTTTACCCATGGGGTTAAAACCCATATTTCATAAAATGCATCGACCTTCATATGTGGAGTTCACCCATTGAATATTTAACTTCGGAATAACCTCAATATGCATTCGGGCCAACACATACATCAACGTATATATTTAATTCTTATTAACCCCAACCTTGGGTTAAAACCAAACGCCAACCATATAATGACTACACCTTTCCACTTAACTAGACAAGGTTGTATTGTACATATTACCCAACAATGGACCTTCGCTCAGCACGCACATCCAATTATCAACAAACACCTAAAAGGTCTTCGATCTTGGATTAAACCTAAGCGCATATACATATAACTCCGAACCTCATATAATATTCGACCCATAGAAACAAACACTTACCCTTTTCATTAGACAGTTGAGATCTTGTCGTGCTCCAACCAATAGATCTTATGGCAATCGCGTGGTTAACTTGCACGAGATTTAAATCCCAAAATTTGTGCGATGAAACTGGGCGACAATGCTTAAACCACCCTTCTCATCTGACGGCTGGACTAGCATCGCGCCCACTTCGACGATCCAACGGCCATAATGAAGTTTCGCGTTTTTTTTTTCCTTCCGGGGGTTTAATGCTCCGAAAAAACGCGATAAGAACGGTTTTGCACTTACCGCCTTTTCCACGTGTCAAGCAGAGAGGTATATCGCGTTATTTTTATAAAAACAACTTACCACTTGTGGCCTCACGCGATACTGCCGGTTTCAGCTTCCAACCCGCCTTTACTGTAGCTTCAAGGTTCCGCCAACACTTCATATATTAACCATTGTTCCGTCAACACTTCAACACGACACTTCCACATATTATAATGCACGGTTCCGTTCAACGCACAGGTTTATTACCAATCTTCTACATTTCGATTCATAATTCCTTAACACAGGGTTTATCCCCGAACTCTATCAGAGAGTTCTTCCTTTGTACAATAGATATCCTCTATCTATTAGGAAATCAACCACAGGGTTTAAAATCACAATACTCAACCACAGTTGCCAGGTATTCATCGAAGGCGTGCAGAATGCTATTACCCCCAAGTTTCAGAGTTCCATTCGCACATTTAACCCTGCTGGTTCCCATACAACTTCTTATCGAAATCAAAGACCATTCATACAGTAATCACGGGGATTCAACATTCTCACACAGAAATTAACTAAACAAATGCATAGTAATACTGAAACAATTTTTTCATTTATATAGTGAAATTACTTACAGTCTTTTGGTCCTCAGCCAGATCTTCTACTTTAATGGCCTTCTATTCTCCTACTCTGCCTCTCTATCTCCCTATCTCTATGCAACTCTTTGTCGGTCTGCAGGACTGCCTATTTTGCCTCTTAGGCTTATTTTTTTACAAAAACTACTAAAGAATCGATTCAGATTCTTCAGTGACTCAACAGAACTCTTGAACTCCTACAGTTCTAAATTTAGCCTAACTCCCTAACTTCTCTGAACTGATTCTTCACATTCTAATCGACTTTTCCTGTCCTCTAATCATGCGAGGGCAATGACAAATTTTCTCTTTACATTTAACCAAAAATCACTTCAAATATGAATAATTACATAGGAAATTAAAACCATGAGACCCCCTTATGTCTATCTATATACAAAATATTGTCTAGAGCCTAATGCCCCTGCATCAGACTCCCCAGGTTGAAATGATTCAGGATCTCCTGATCATGTGCTTTCATCCTTGTTTTCCTGGATCCCACACTTTATTCTGTAGCTGATCATCTGTTGCAACATTCTTCTTTCTTACTTCTCCAGGGTTCCATACTTTATGCTGCATCTTTCCACTAGCTGCACTTTTATATTCTCTTTCTGTTCTTCTTCTGCTACTGCTTTTGCTTATTTGTTCTCTTGTTGTTGTCTTCCTCTGAGACACTTTCACCATAAGCTTTCTTATAAATTCAATTTCTCTGTCTAATCTGTCTTCTGACTGCTGGATAGTGTTCCTCCTTGCTAGCTGAACTTCTACTTCTGTTTCTGCTTAATGAGTTCTTATTTGCTGAACTCTTACTGCTGCTTTTCCTTGCTGAGCCCTAGCTTGCTTAGTCCTTGCTGCCCTAGCTCCTGTGCTAGCTTCAGTTGTATCTGTAGCTCTTCTTACTGCCATGCTTATTTCCACCCAATCGTCCATACCCACTTGTTCTTTGCAACAACAAAACTCTTCCTGATTGTCATACGTGACAATTTCTTCATTCTCTGTCTTCAGCAATTCTTCAGACCAGTATTTAAATTGCCAGTCACTATCATCATCTCTTTTCTTCTTCTAGACTAAACATGCCTTAGTCCTTCCATCAGTACTTGCAATCACAAGACAAACATCAAAGTCACAAAATCCTTGTGTCTCTTCCTCCTCTTCTGGCAACACTTCAATTTGTTGCTCCAACAATTCCTCCAGCAACACTCCAAGCTGCTGTTCTGCCATTTCACTGTCTTTTCCAAATGTTTTCAACAAACATTTCAGCCATCTCTCATGAATAACCATATCATCAACATGTTGCAAACTTGTTTCAGCATGTTCTTCTTCTTTTTCCTTGACAATTTTCAGCAATTGCCTCTCATCTCCTTGATTGATTCTGGCAATCAAATCAAGTTCTTCAAGTTCTTCATTTTCATCTTCTATCAGAGTAAAACTCTAATTCTCTACTGCTGTAGTAGCGCCAAAAGTCTGCCTTACAGTCTTCTCTTGGCTATTTAACCAAGCGAACTCTTCCTTGTCATCTGCAGAAATAACAAGCTCCTTTACATGAGACATGGTTGTCTCAGCTTCCTTCAGCTGCTCATCTTCATTCAAGACAACTCTAAGAGATGGATTGTCTTCTACAGTCTCTGTCAACACAGCCAAATTATCACTTTCAAAACCACAAGACCTAGTGGTCTCAATTGATGATTCAATCACCAATTCCTCTTTCTACAGTTCTAAGTCTTTTCTGATACTCAGAAAATCTTCACCATCTCTATTCCCTTGCATCTCCACATTCTGTAACCCCCAATTTTGAAATTGAGGTCCTCTCTATTGTATTGAATCCTGCTGATTCAGCATACCCTCCAGCAACTCAAATTCTCCATTCCATGGATTAAAACCTTCCACAGAATTCTCCTCCTCTTTCAATTGACTGCCCAATGCTGTCAACTTATCTCCATCATCAACAGAATCTACATTCACAAAACAGTTGTTAAAACAAAATTCACAAGGTCTTAGTGCCTTTCTCTCCTCTGCCAGCATTTTAGTATGTTGTCCTAAATTTCTTTCCTTCAATTTTCCTAATCGGCATTTTCTTGCATTATTCTTGAGGCAAGACGTTGACTTCGACTTTTCATCGTTTACCTAGATGTTGCTGCTGTTTGTGTTGGCTATTGATTGACAGTGTTGAATTTTGAGTTGACTGTTTGGCTGCCCTAGAGGGTTGTGTGACATTGCTGGTCTGCTGACCATATTGAGACTTTGCTAGTTGAAGCATCTTGTTGACTGCCGTAACACACCAACACACTTATATATTTCTGGCTTGTCTTTTGTCGATCTACTAGTATGTTCTATCAACATTTTACTTTATTGTTTATATGATTGTTGTCTGATATTGAAGAAAAAGTAAAGTTGCATCAAGCATAAAACATCTACAAAAATTTAAAAATACATATTGATTTCCAGCCCATCTAATACATTACTGGTATATTCTAAGCAGTCTTCATGACATGAATATGAACTTTCGTCTTTACCCTTACTTTCTTGATATCGCTGCAAATGTTAGGATGAGCTTTGTAATGACACTCCTGCTGAAAATGACAAAGAAACCGGTTGTCGGATCAATTTTATATCAACATTCTTTTCAGTCTCACAGTTAGCTACTGGAGAAGGACTTTTACTGCATATATCATCCAACACATAAGCTATAGGGTCATTAAAAACTTGAAAAGAAAGCAATATCAAAGAATCCCAACACGAACCTGCGCTAGAAATTAGCAAGACCCAGAAATTTTCTAAGCTTTATTAGATTTGTTGGGGCTGGCCAATCCAGAATTACTTGGATCTTGTTTGGATCCACATGCACACCCCGTTCATCAATAATGTATCCCAGATACTAAACCTGGGTCATGCCGAAAGTGCACTTCTCCAAATTGGCACACAACTTTTGTTTCCACAGTGTTTGGAGGACTTGTCGAATGTGGTGGAGGTGCTCTTCCCAAGTTTGGCTGAAGATCAAGATGTCATCCAACTAAACTACTACAAATGAGTTGGTGAATGGTTGCAAGATGTCATCCATCGGCCTCATGAAGGTTGCGGGAGCATTCGTCAAACCGGAAGGCATGATCAGCCGTTCGAAAAGGCCCTCGTTGGCTTTGAAGGCAGTGTTCCACATATCGGAGGGTTCGATTGGTACTTGGTGGTACCCAGACTTCAATTCGATCTTGCTAAAACATTTCACCCCTTTGAGTTGATCCAGAGGGTCATTAATCCATGGATCAGGTACCTATTCTGGACAGTGATACTATTCAACGCCCGATAGTTAATACAGAGTCTCCAAGTCCCATCCTTCTTCTGCACCCACATGATCAGGCTCCCATAGGGCGATGAACTCGGCCAGATGTGACCTTTCTGTAGCAGCTCTTGAATTTGCCTCTTGATTTCATCATTCTACATAACAGAGCGCCGATATAATGGTCCATTGGGCAACGACACACTTGGGGTCAGATCAATGGGGTGCTTGACTTGACAGTGTAGAGGCACCCCTGTGGGTGAGGCGAAGATGTCCCCATACTCTCCACAACCTTGTCCATTTTTTGTTGTCATGCGGAGGAGTCTTGTTTGGAGGTCGTGGCCACAATATTATTCTTGCTCTGGGGGCAAATCATCAGGAAAAAAAATTCCCGGTTTGGAAATGATCTTATTGCATTGTTTTGCAGTAGCCAAAGAGATATCTGCATGCGGTGGTACCTCTGGTATCCTGTACAACTTATTGCCCAAAGTAACAACAATAACGCGGGGCCGAGACTCATACACAACATGTTGCTTCCACAAGTATGGTTGACCTTATAATACATCACAAACATCAAGAGGAGAAATTTCACATAATAGCTCATCTATAAAGGGCATGATGCTGTAGGGAAGGTGACACTGCTAGTTGACGCGAAGATCCCTTCCTTGGTAAAGCCACCCGATGGTGTACATCTGTGGGTGTGTTGTGGTTGGCAAGCCCAAATGCTTCTCGACCTCTGCTGAAATGAGGTTCTTTTGGATCCCACTGTCCACAATGAACTATAGCGGGGAACCCTTTATCCACATCTAAGAGTGGAAGAGACGCTACTCCTCCTCTAGATCTTCCAGTTCCTCTTTCTAGATCTTTGCAGTGGCAATAGTCGCGTTGGGCTCCGCATCAATAATTTTCTTCCCTTTGTCATTTCCCTTGTTAGGTTCCGATTCATAGTTGGAGCATGCATCCGATTCAGAAGCCCTCATCTCGGCCACCAGTGATTGCTTGGCTCGACACTCACTTGTGTTGTGAGTGGAGCTCTTATGGAACTCACACCACTTTCCTGTGTCCTCCTTCGAATTCGCGGTGTTGGTCTTTGCTTGCGGCTTCAGTGGGTTATCTTGGGCCACCATGCCTTGGCTTTATCCTTTGTTTTGCAGTTTGGGGGAACCTTTCCCTTGCTTTTGATTCGTAGATCCAAAGTCTCGCTTCTTTTGTTTGAATTTCTGCTCAATCTTGGCAACATACTGGTATGCCGTACCCAGCGAGGAGATGTCGAGGAAATCCATCTCCTCTTGAATTTATTTGTGCTGACAACTGTGGTACTTCAACACCAAATGCTTCTCCGAACCTTTGATACCCCACTTTGTGTGCAGGGGATGGAACAGATTCGTCAGCTCATGCACATCTTGATTCCTTTGCTGCCACAATGTAGTCCATTGTATGTACTTGTCCTCATAGCTCCCCATGGGATAATATTGTTCTTTGATGGCATCTCAGAAAGAATTCCAAGTGGGTATGGCTGAGAACAGAGAGGGTTCCCCCTTGTCCTTTTTCTCATAGTAGGTTTCCCAATAGTTCTTAACATGGGGGGGTAGCTTTGAGGAGTGAAACAATAATCTTCTCCCGGTCAGAAAAGTCATGAACTAAGAAATATCCTTCTAATAGATTCAAGTATCTATCTACGACGTTTGCATCTATTTGGCCCTCAAATATGGGGATGTCAAAGTTTACTTTTACCTTAAAAGAAGCTGTGCCTCTATAGTGGCTGCTGGAAGCATATGCGCTGCTAGTGGGCAATCGTTGAAGGATCTAGGAAAAGTTATCCATCATCGAGTTCCTTTGTTTTTCGAGGGCTTCCACGAGCAATATTTGATAGGATCTCCTGATCCCTCATCTTTATTTTCGTCCCCCATGGGTGACTGTCAAGGTTTGTGAGGCTGATCTTGCAAAGGTTCAACTAGATCGAGCCCCAACTCCTTATACCCTGACCTCGTTGGGGACATGCAAAGAAGGATCGAGAAAAGAAGACTGCTCTGATGCCACTGATTCAGATTTATGCACGAACACAATGGAATAAACATATAACCATAAATATAAAAATGTAGCGAAAATAACACTTCATTTAATTAATATAATAGAACTGAAATTTGTTTACAGACAAAATGGAAATAAACTAGCTAGGGCACTGGTAGCTTATCTCTGAGAAGAGATGTGGTGGCTACAAGCCTATGAAATCTGTGTTACAATGAGGTTGGAAGGCCTATATATTATTGAGAAACAATGGAAAACCCTAAACATCCAAAAACCTAACCCTAGGAGATAAAACACCAGAATATGGGCTCGTTGGGGTAAATTGGTACATCAATTTTCAGGGGTTGTAACTTTGGTATACTATCTCCGTTTGACGCACATGATACATCGTTATAGATATCTATCTCAGGACTAGAACTGCTAACAAAAAATATGAATTTTGGACCCAAAAAACTGCTATAAATAGAAAATTGTGTTATAATTAAGGAAACTGAAAAACTGAAAGAAATAATGGTGGGGCCCCAAGTGGAATAAGTGGCTGGCTACCGATATCCACCTGGATCAGTCGATGCCTTCTTGTTGAGAGAAGCCCCTAGCCACAAATCTTGCCTTGTACTTATCAATACTTACATATTTCGCATTTTTAATCTTGTAGAGCCATTTGGAAGTCACCACATATTTGTTTTCAGCCCTAGGTATGATCTCCCAACTTCATTTGTCATATGTATTGATACTCTTTATTCATGGCATCCTTCTATTCTTGATGTTTGAAAACCTCTTTAAAGGTGGATGGCTCTACTTTTATTAGCTTCTTCATATATGTTGCATATCTAGAATATATTTTGGGCTTCTTACTTTCCCTGAATGTGACCTTGGCTGCTCCATGTCGCTCTGCATCTAAAAGAGTATATTTCAAAAAGTTAGTTCTCTTTCTAGTTTTGGGGATGACCACAGGTTGCACGGGTTCATAGGGACCTTCATCTTCATGATTTGATTTGTCTTCCCCCCTGGTGCCTTACTCTTTAAATATATGAATTTATTCATCATCAAAATCCCTCGGGAGATCCTTTGATTTCTTAAATGCAATACTTTCATCAAATATTACATCTCTACTAACTTCTATTTTATTTCCTTCCTTTATATAGGTCTTATAGGCCTTAGAAGAATTACTGTAGCCAACAAATGTTCTGTTCATGCCTAAAGGATCCAATTTCTTTCTCTTGTCCTTCAATATATGAATGTAGTCAGGACAACCAAAAATTCAGAGTGGTACACACTTGGTTTTCTCCTAGTGAATGTTTCTTCGAGAGTCTTGTTATCTAGTAACTTGTGGGGGCTTTGATTTTGTATGTTTAGATGTAATATCCCCAATTTTGTGAGCGTGGGAATTTTTCCCAATTTTGGTGATATTAATTAAAGGGGAAAATATTATTTTCGAGAAAGGTGGAAAGTATTATTTTATTAGATATTGGCAGCAAATTATTATTTTATTAAAATGGAGGCAAAATTCACTTAGTGGAAAATGGCCCCCACCAATAAAATAATAATTAAAAAAGGAGTCTAGAAGCATGGGGAGAAATTATAAAAGGAGGGTGGACTCATTTGCTAATCATCTTTTGACTATTACATTTCAACTTTCATCTTCTCTTGGTGTTGTTTAGCACAAAAATAAAAGTGTTGTTTAACACTAGGAAGTCCAAGCAGAATTCCACCCTCACTTCAGAGAACTTATAATGTCTCCCTAGTGAGGTAATTTGGGAGTCCAATTCAGGGCTTTCCTTGAGCTTCATTGTAGGATTTTTCCCAGCTATATGCTTTTCCTAGGCACATAAAGATTTCTTGGCACATCATTTGGAGCATCTTTAGTTGGTTGGAGAATCTAGGGTTTTGTTGAGACATTCTTCATAGTTGTGTGCTGAGATTTGGAGCATTTTGTAGGGAAGCGATTGAGGTCAAAATTTGGGATGAATTTCCCCTCATTCTGATAGTTCGCAGATATGATTGGATCAAGTCTATGCGGTAGCAAGAGGTGGCTTCTTTCCCAGGAAATTTGGGGGATGGAGAAATCAAGCATTTTCCAGAGGGATCTTTGCAATACTTTGGGAGGTTTTGAATGTCATATTTTGGGCATCATATAGCAGTGCCATTTTCTAGGGCGTTTTATGGCCAAATTGGGTAATTCACACTTATTTAGGTTCACCGAGGTTCGATGGATTCAACCCAAACCCTTCCTTGGTTTTTGTGGGTTTGGTGAGAGGAGTCAGGGGTGAATTTTGTATAATGTTCTGGGCAATATTTTTTATAGAAATAGTGTTTCAGCCAACATCCAACAACAAAATTACTAGAGGAGGTTGTATTTCACTCTGGGATTGTTTCCATCACTTGGGTTCGTGAGATATTTTTGTATTTTGTGGTGTGGAGAGCCTACATTTAATTTTGCAGAATTTTTGGAGTAGATTTGATGGCCGAAATCGCAATGCACGTATAGCAGTAATGGAAATAATTTTTTGGGTTAGCGCAGAGGTTTTTGGTGGAGTCATTCCAGCACTTTGGCATCACAATTCCAACATGGGTTTTTCCTAGCTTGTTGTAGCTAGCCTAGGTTCCCCTTTTCATACTCATTTGTACTCCATTTTTCTTAGAAATAAATAAAATGGCTTAGAGTTTTGGCACATTTGCTCTTGTGTTTTTATTTTATGTGTATGTGTTGAATTTCCTAGTTGTTGTTTTATGTTATTCACTTAATATTTCTATTAGGAATACTATAGTAGTATTAGAGCCATGATCTTGGCCCGCTGCGTGGTAGCCATTTATATCATGGAAGATTTGGGCATGTATGCACAGTGACAGGTTAAACCATAAACAACCCATGGCTCAAGGAAGATTTAGTATGTAGGAATTATGGGGTGGAATCCTCTTGAATGATGAGAGTTTGGCCGAGTTGAGGAAGGTGTCGAACCAGATCCATCCTCATCCTTACAACAAAGACACTAGTGGTGCATAGGATGTGGGGGTGCAACCATCTACATTGTGTGAGGAAAGTCAACTAAATAAGGGCACCGAATCTCCTCAAAAGGAGTAGGCAGGACAAGGACAATTAAAGGGTGATACCAGGGGGCGCGTTTTCTATTGGAGATATGGATTTAGATATCAGGACCTTAAGGAAGAGGTTGAGCATCAGGTTGTGTGCACAGAGGAGCGTGAGGAGCATGTCGATGTGTCTAATGTGACACAAGAGTCACCCTTGCTGAGGATTCCTTTGATAGCTATGGATGACACCTTGGGGATAGATTAGAGCACACACTCTAAGGGCCATCCATTGACGAGGTGCCAAGAGATACATACGTGTCCACAGTTAAGGATGTGACATCCGTTGTTGAGGCACCCATTGATAATGTGTTTAGGGTTGTGTCCGAGTTTTCAGGCGATAGTAGTGCACATCATATTGATGAGGTGCCTGGAGACATATCCACCTTTGATGAGGAGCCGATAGGTACAAAGGTATCCATATATGTGACAGATTTTCCAGATGATAGCTACTTATCATTGATTGTTGAGGATGTTATGCATGATGAGATATCTTTTGAGCGGCATCGATGAGGAGAAGTTACGTGCATCAACATCCAACAAAGTTGTTGTGCTTTCAGACGACATTCCCCTTCAAGCATACATTGATGGGGCTCGCAACATTATTGGGTTTCCTCCTGATGTTGGTGAGAGAGATGCCGCGTTACCTACGAAGATTACATGGATTGGCTAGACTAGCAAGATGAGGCGACGCGAGTTGTGCAGGGTGAAACATTCTCAATATGAACGACTTATTTTGTGTATGATTGTTCATGCATTTGATCCCTCTCTCAAGGTTGGATGGAAAGATTTATTGAGTTGGTATCCGGTGGATCTGGCTAGGAGTTTAGATGCATCCATGGCCACATATTAATAGAGGATATGGATTACCAAAGGGGCTCAAGAGCCATAATTTTGTTTGGGTCTAGGTGGGACTCAATGGTTGGGTTCACACAACTTTTCATATCCCCTTGATGGATGGCATGTTGGGCATACATGGGATTGTAGGATGATTAACCTACTTTGGTAGGAGTTCGTAGGAGGAGGTGGCATCGATAGGATACTAGACAAGGTATTGTATGGATGCCATTCTCTCTCACTCGTATATTGGACACAGGAGCTACTGAGGATAAGATTAGTAGTGTCATTCACGTTATCATGTGAGGAGTTAGGCCACTCAGGCCTATCCGAGGAGATGAGGAGATATATCTCACATCGTGGAGGGCTTACTAGCAAAGTGGTGGATGTATTGGCACATGCAGGAAGTAATATGATGCAAGGTGGTATGACAGTAGGCAATGGTACCCAAGGGTGCATAGAGATATGTTGCAGAGTCTAGTGTTATGCATAGGGATGCGACTTGATGCATACAGGCTCAATTTTAGACCCTAGCATCGAGTGTTGTACATACATATGAAGTCATGAGAAATGGCCTGTAGAGGAGCATGGAGATGCGTGGTTGTTTGATGTAGGATGTTGGTTTGAATTGAGCGACTCGCATCACATCGAGTACGCGTGGGGAGTGCCAGGTATAGTGACACAGGCAGGATACGAGATGGTACAATAGTAGCATTGGGTATCCAGTGGTGTCCAAGCATTGGTTGCAAGGTACAATGAAAGGTCGAGGAGTACAGGGATATTCGGTGGGATGCAGCGGCATATGGCGCTGCATAAAGGGGTCTTGGAGGCTTTCCTCTAGTTAGACTTATGGATAGAGACACCAGGTGTGTGTGTGTTTGGCGCGCGAATGTACCAAATCACACCTACTTAAGAGGAGTGGTTTTTTCCTCTTAAGTTCTTGGTCACAGGCAGAAAATAAAGGGAGTCATGCAAGTTAGTGAATATTCTAAGTAATAAGCATAATAAATAGTGACATAACATGTATATTCAAAAATAAAAACTAAACTAAAACACATAATACAAAAGCTCTAAATAGAGTCAAACAATTTCAATAATCCAAACGGTGGGGCTTACGTCCCCTCTTATTGAGTGCTGGTAGGAATAAAGGATGAAACGTTTACCCACTTTCCAAGGGGCCCTTAGAACTAGGGAGTTCTAAGACTTGATGCAAGGATGTCTTTACTTTCGAGCTACCTTGGTGCAAAGTCTCCCTCTCTCTACTCCGAAGGACTAGAGTTGTTGGATGGCCAACAACTGAGTCCCCTTTATCTCTGCTCCGGATCAAACACTGCTGGATTGCTTGGGGAAATTCTGGCTAACATAATAATGTGTTCTCATATTGTTCATCTCTTGGTGGCCTTTTATAGGAGAATTCAAACTCTCCTTCCCTCTCTTGGTACATTGATGGATGGTGACTCAAGAGGGGAGGGTGATTCCATTGTGTGCTCCCTTGAGGTCCTAGAGATGCTTAGGCGGTTATCCTTAGGCGGCTTCAAGTGTGGGATCAATGTCTTGGAGTGCGCCTTGTGGTCCCGGAAAGTGACTTTCGCCACTCTCAGGTCCGCGCAGCTTTTTGAGGAAAAGTCGCGCAAAGGCACTCTTATCAAGGAAAAGTGTGCACAAAGGCGCATTTTCCTGGTTCCTTTAGTGCGCAATTTGATTTTCCTCATAGACCTTAGAAATTTTTAAATACTTTAGATTCTCTAATGTGCCTCAACCCTGTAAATCCTTCTGCCTGACATTTAATAATGTCATATTTGCTTGTCCAATTTTCCAGTGATAATAGTTGCCCCCTAATGTGTGAGGTTTAGGAAGAACTGTATAGCCGAAATACATTATAGTTTCTTTGTTGTGTACTGTGCGGAGAGAAAGAGAGACCTGCATGCAGCATGGAGTTGGAGACACCTTACACCGGGTCGAAGAGCGATCATGTCCTATGGGAACCCTTCAAGTAATGGTATAATACGACAAATACAATTTTTTCTACGAGGTGGGCATGTCCCATGCTCGTGATGCTTTGGCTAGCTAAACAAATCTATTTGACAGATACAAATTATGTCAGTGTCACTAGTATGGTAGTGATTTTCTGGTTGATGACGACGATTGTAGGGGCATTGTTTCTTTGAAAATAGGTGGAATATGGTACCCACATGCGTAAGCTTTCCATGGCATATAAATTCACATTGTACGCATGGGTGTCTGACTGGGACCTTCCCGTGTAAGCATTGCTGAAAGAGATGCTTATAAAGGCACGAGACTTCGACGAATTTGATTAAAGTGCAATGGTTGTAAGGTACGATACCATCTTGACATGAAATCTTGTGTTGTAGTCGAATGTCAGTAGGATCAATGACATCTTTGGGCAATGATTCCTCCCACAGTGCCACCCGAGGATGTCTCATTTATTGAGAGGGGTGATCTAAGGTACCGCTTCCTTTTTGGAAAATGGGTGTTGATGTCAAAAAAAAGCAAGCCTCAACCGAACGAGAGAGTCGTTGATACAAGGGATTAGGATCCTGGATGTGATAGATTTAACATAGGAATGATGGCGAGGGGTGATTGAAAACTGATGATGGGGATTTAGTGGCCCAAGGTCGGAGTATAGAAAGCAGCTTGGCGACAGTCATAACTATTTATGATGGGGAAATCCCTGGAGTCGGTAAGATGTCCAAGGTGGGCATATATTGGTTATGAATGTCATGGTGGCTTATGCGTGAGGGTGAGATACTCCGACCAAGGGTGACCAGGGACTGCTGTCATGGGAGAAAAAAATGATGGGTGGGTGGGGGACATAGTGCATCATTTGCGGTTTTTGTACACTTACCAGAAGTATGAAATAATGGGGTTTGGTTTGTACAAAACATAGAGATGGGTGCCCCAAAACATGAAAGTGTTTGCTCACTGATGATGTGAGGAAGGTGTTTTGCTGATGCTGGGGGCCCCATTGGTTGGTATCATGTGTGGGGTTGATGAAGCGGATGGAAAAAGTTGCAGATGGACTATGTTGATGTAGGGATGGTAGGCCAAATGCGAGGCACGGTAGTGTGTTTTCGATCTGCTTGCAAAATCTGGTAGTTTGGGAAAGGGGTTTTATTTCAATTTGGTAAAACTTGACCTGATGCATGGCGGGTGAATGGGCATGAGGTGCTTCCCAGACCAAAGTGGTATGGCCATGGCGTTATTATTTTTTGTGATATATGGTCTTATTTGGGTGACAGGTGCCATGGACAGGAGGCTCTACCGACCAATGAGGATGTTTATCATGTGTAAGGTGGGGTGATGATAAACATGGCTGGATGCTTGGAACCTATCGTTAATTTCTTATGGAGAAATGATGTCAGGATATGCAGAGTTTTTCTGGGACTCCATCACACTGAGGGTAGAATGATACTTGCTCTGGAAGTTTCATTGGATGGAGCGATGGATGGTTTTCACACCACCTACAAAAAAAATGCCCCAAGTGAAAGCATCCTCTTTATCCAAATATTATTGAAAGACATGTGCTTTAAAAAAAAGATGAGAGAGGGCATACCTGTCGGCACTGAAAATTTATTTTTTCAGAGGTGCGAATATGTGGTACCTCCTTTGGGCGTTATGAAGTGTTGATCACAGTGTTACAGAATACTGTTGCTTAGGTGACCTTGGGCCAAAGACTCGATGAAACTGTCTATAGTAATAGACGTGCGTGGTAACTCAAGAGGATGAGGCAACCATGTTTCCTTGTCCCTGGTAGGTGTATGGTGGCTTGGGGGGAATTTCCGTGATGGGAGCTTGCATAGGCACAAGACTAGATTCCCTGAAAGGATTCGATGCTTGATTTGGAAATCTTGCACACCGGGGCCCCTGTGACATCAGGTGATGACTCAGGTATGACATGAGGATCTCCTACAAATTACCTTAGGATGGATGACGATTTGAATTGGTCAGGGCCATATTCCTGGTACCGTGTAAGCATCTCGACAGATGTGTCTACATAGGGTAGAATGACATCGGTATTTTTTAGGGGCCACTTTTCGCTGTGTGTCAATTGGTCGATCGTAATGATGCGGTCTTCATGGGGGAACATCATTGTTCGAAAGACTAAGGAGGCTATGGAAGACATGGCGTACATATAACTCCGGCCAAGGAGTATATTGTAATATAGTTGGGCATCCAAGACTTCTATGTCTATAAGGACCATCTTATCGGCTAAGCAGACTAGAATATTTTGGTAGAGGCTAGCGGGAGCTGAAGGGCATCCATCATATGCTCTAAGCATGATGTCTGATGGGTTTAGTTCGGGATACCCTAACTTCTGCCAGATGTTCTTTGATATGATGCACATGGATGCACCCTGGTCAATGATACATTGATGAATGGTGATGTTTTGGACCGAGACCTGTATCTGAAAGGCGACCATCGAGGGAAGCCTAGGGGTGTCTTTGTTTAAATTGAAAGCCATTAGGCGCGAATTGGCAGGGTCGATGGTGCCTAATGCGGAAAGTAAGGCTTTCCTTTACTTTGGGCATGATTGTAATACCTCCAAAGCTGACATAGTGGTGGGAGATTGAGCTAAATCATCAATGATGCTATAGTTATGGGTCGTTTTGGAATGGTTTCCTACCCGCTTAGTTAGTCCCTTAGCCATTTTTGGCAAAGGTTCAATAGGCATCTTTGATATGGTCAAAGGTGTTGTTGGTGCACTTGTACTAGCCCTTGATGGATTGGTGTCTCGTGGGGTGTCGTAATTTCGGTTTCGTGTCTGAAAGAACATTTCTTTGCCAATTATGTAGATTTCATGACTATTCTTTCAGGAATCATCAGAAGTGTTTTATTGTTGCTGAGTGCTAACTGTCCCTTGATGGGGTAAAGGCTCCTGCATGATTGTTGTCTACTGTGAGGATCCCCCCTGCCCACGGTTACCCTGCACCTTCTTCAACTCAGGGAGGTCGGGAGAGTGGTGACTGTAATGGCCGTACTCACCACAGAACGAACAAGAGTGGTTTGTCTGAACATTTTCCCTCTTGTTCTACCTTTGGGGGTTTCTTGGCTCCTGGTTTTGATTTCGGTTGGAGTTGCCTCCAATTAGAGATCGCGGAGGGCGTTGCTGTTTTTAGCCCCCCTGTCGAGGATTTCCTTTAGGTTTGTTTTTCCCTTTTTTCTTAACCACGTTAGGAGGATAATTAGGGTTCTCCTGATGGTATGGCTCGTGCGGTTGGATTTGGGAAGATAGCGCAAAGTTCACTTGTGCATTATTTTGCATGGGTGGGTTTTGTGCTAGGGACTGGGCATATTGCGGTCTTGGTCCTTGGTTTATAAATGGCCACTGGGGGGAGCTCTTCCGTCAGCATGTCTCGCTACGTACTGGGTCCCATGAGACAGAGGATATGGTCCTCCCTACTAATGGTGGTACGATGATGCCCTATTGGTCAAATTTTGTGGAGGCGTATGATGACTTTGGTAGCCGGGTTGCGATATGCTTTGGGTAGAGTCATATGCGTAACTGGGGTATGGAATGCTGCTGCTAAAGTGATTTTGGGTCAATTACCCAATCAAACCATCTGTGGAGTTTGACGCGCATGGAAATTCTTTGCTAGTTTGCAGGCATGGGGAGTTAGGCAGGACATTGTAAATATACCCTGACTGCGTCCTCTTTGTAGAAATTATATAACTAATGCATTATACATCCAAGATTCTCCTAATCATACACTATTTGGCTTCATGCACAATACAAAATCTCTTTTACTATTGATCATTACTTGCGGAAATAAAATCAATTGCATGCACACATTAAAACCATAAAAATTCACACATATTAACACAATAATTTATGGGAAAGCTTAAAGCTGAAAACCACCAACTAACTGTATATTATATGTCATAGAGATCATGTAACAATCATCATACAAAGCTCCTCACAAGCTCTCAGTACAATCTCCAATTGCTACAGACTAATCAGGTCCGATCTAGCAAATCGCATGCACTGATCTCTGCCACCTGCTAGCCTGCCTCTACTGCGCAATCACTGCTGAAGAATGGCTTTGAATGAACTCGAATTAGTCCAGCCTTTCTCACGCAATCGTCATTGGCATCTCCAACCACTGTGTGTTGCAAATCATGCAACACTATAGTCACAACTGATAGTCACACTGCTCTTTCAGCTACCTCTCCACTGGTCTCCACTGAAACTGTCCATGCACTATAGTTAACTGATGTATTCTTCAGTTGATTAATGAGTTAATAATTAGTGAATTAATTAATAATTAATTCACACCACTCTCACTAGTGTATCAATCAGTTAGACTAGATACAACTAGCTCAACTATGTTTAACTAATTTAAACTGAACACAACTCCACCAACTACCTCAATAACTCCACCAAACTCTGTCACATGAGTTCTAACTGAAGTCTCCATGCAATAGCTCCACTTAACCCTCAGGAATAGTGTAATTCCTTCTTTCAGCTCCTGTGCCACATCTATGCACTTAACTGAAGTGCTCCAAGAGAATAAGTTAATGTTTATAGTCCAAATATTATTAAGAGCTAATAATATTCGACATATCTATTTTTAGACTGGCAATCTAAAAATAGATTCCGCCCAATATGTCTAAAAATAGAAATCCATCTATTTTTCCAACTTGACCAACCATCCATAAATAACATCATGCAACTCATAGAATATGATCGACATGTCTAAAAATAGACTTGCGCTAAAAATAGCCTGCGGGCCCGCTTAGTGAAGGTGTCTCTTTTCATTAAGCTCATCACCTTGTTGCAATCTCAACAATCCCTCTCAACAAGATAGGGATTATCTGCCATCTTGATCCTGCCTCTATGGTATTCGAATTTGCTCTTGGTGAGCGCCTTCGTTAAGATATCAGTATCCTGATCCTCCGTGGGAATGTAAGAAAGTAACATGATCTTCCGCTGAACACAATCTCTGATATGATGATACCGGATGTCAATGTGTTTAGATCTATCATGAAATAATGGATTAACCGAGAGTTTGATGCAAATTTGATTATCACAATATATCACAGTGGGATCTAAGTGTGAATTGAACAACGCGACCAGGATCTTCCTCATCCATATAGCCTCGCATGTAGCCAAACTCGCTGCCATGTACTCGGCCTCTGCTAAAATGAGTGCCACAGATCTTTGCTTCCTGTTGTACCAAGAAACTGCTGTCGACCCGATACTGAAAATTCCTCCAGATGTGCTCTTTTTGTCCGTTGGGTTCCCTGCCCAGTCTGCATCCGTGAAGCCACACAGCTTCACCTCATCTGACTGTCTGTACCATAATCCATATCCCGATGTGCCTTTGAGATATCTCAATACATGCTTGCCTGCCTTCCAAAAGAGATTGGTAGGCTTAACCATAGCTTGTGAAAGCTAGTTAATAGCATAGCATATGTCAGGTCGTGTATTGACTAGATACATAAGCGACCCCACCAACTGTCGGTAAATAGTGGCATCCACTACCTCTGCCGATGTAGCATCCTCTTTCCTCCATCCACCAGGAAGAGGAGTGTCGATAGGCTTGCAACCATGCATGTTGAACTTCTCCAGCATCTCCCGGGCATACTTGTCTTGAGACACAAACAATCCATCATTGTGCTGCCAAATTTCCAATCCCAGGAAATAATGAAGGAGGCCCAAGTCCTTCATCTCAAACTCCTTTGCAAGATTAACCTTGCATGAGTGTATCAACAGTTCATCACTAGTCAGTATCAAATCATCTACATAAAGTACAATGATCAGCGACTTACCCTCAACCACTATCTGGTACAGGTTGGGATCCGCCTCGCTCTTGGTAAAACCAAGTCCGATGAAATAACTGTCAATCCGTGTGTACCAAGCACGAGGTGCTTGTTTCAACCTATACAACGCTCTTTTGAGCCTGCACACATGTGACTCGCTGCTGAAGATCTCGAAACCTTCGGGCTGCTCTATGTACACCTCCTCCTCAATCACTCCGTTGAGGAACGCAGTCTTCACATCCATTTGATGAATGTGCCACCCCATCTGCGCTGAGAGAGCAAGAATCGTCCGTATGGAAGAATACGTTGCGACAGTAAAGGTTTCCTCATAATTGGATTCCCTCAATCTCGAGAAGTTTCTCCCGGCAACAAATCTTGCCTTGTGCTTCGACGCTCCTGCCGCTGTTTGCTTCACTTTGTAGATCCATCTCGAACCTACCACCGATTTTCCTTCCGCATTGGGACAATCTCCTACAGTAATCGTTTCTAACAATTGAATCATACTCTTCCACCATGGCATCTACTCATGTATCCTCTGTAGCCTCGAAAGAGGACAAGACAATATGATACACTGGCTCATCGCAGCCATGTATCTAGTATATCTACCTAGTGATCGTCTCTCGTCCGCGCTATGATGCTCCTACAATCTTCTCTGCATCAAGATTCAGTCACTCAGATTCTGTAGTGCGCTTCCGCCCTCTGATGGTTGGCGCTGCATGAGTGGTTTCTTCCACTCCATGAACCTCCTCTTGTGGCTAATCCACATCCTGAGGCTCATCCTTAGGAACTAATAGCTCCTCATCTGCATGCAAGTGTGGCTTCCTCTCAAGCGAACACTTCATGGCTTTCTCCTCATGAAATCTGATATCCTGTCGCACAACAGTCTTTCGACTGTCTAGTAAATACACATGATAGTTGTGGGGTGTATCAATGTACCCCACAAATATCCCAAACTCTGTGGTCGGCTCCATCTTCTTCCTAGCATCCTTCGTCACATCAATGTAAACAGGTGAGCCAAAAATCTTCAAATGAGAAATATCAGGCTTCTTACCAGAAAATGCCTCTTTAGGTGTACTCATGCCAAGTACTCTGTGAGGACAATGGTTTTGCACATAAACTGCAGTATTGCAAGCTTCGGCCCACAAGTGTATGGGAAGGCTCTGATCATGCAACATCACCCGTGCAGCACCCACGATCGTTTTGTTCTTTTGCTTTGCGACCCCATTCTGCGGTGGGTTATGAGGCGCTATGAGCTCTCTTCAAATTTCTTCTATGCTGCAAAAGTCCTTGAATTCGCCAGAGATGAATTCACCACCATTGTCGCTCCTAAGAGCCTTCACCTGCTTCCCCGATTCTTTCTTAACCAGTGCCTTGAACTCAAAGAATTTTGAGTATGTCTCGCTCTTCTTCTGCATGAAGAAGATCCATCACTTACGAGAAAAATCATCAACAAATATGACATAATACCTGTGCTTTGCTATCGAAGCTACTGAGAAAGGTCCACACACGTCTGTGTGAATTATCTCAAGGATCGTCGTGGCGTGACTATCCTTCTCGTGAAAGGTGGCTTTCACAAATTTTCCCAAAGTACATCCCTTGCACTGATTTGACTGTGCAAGTGTACCTTTGGGAAGCTCCTAGAGGAAATCTGCTACAAAATTTTCAAAGCACCATGGTGAAGATGGCCCAATCTCCTGTGCCATAGCTCGCCCTCATCCTAGCTCACCACTCCTTCTGCCTTGCCTGTCATTGTTGTGCAACCATCTACTTGCAATTGATAAAGGTTCTTAACTCGAACCCCTATCCTCTGGGTTTCGCCAGTTGCCTTACTACGCAGGAAAGCCTTTCCCTCGCTAAAGACAACATCATATCCCTTGTCTTCCAACATGGCCATTGAGTTCAGATTCTTCTTCAATCCTAGAGCATGCATGACATCTTTCAATATGAAAGGTTTACCAGACTCCCTCTCAAAGGAAATGGTCCCGTTACCAGTCGCACTGTATCTACCATCATCGCCCATTTCGATGGGCACTCCAAGATCCTTCGCATCCAGATCACTGAACAAATCTTTGTCTCCAGTCATATGAAAAGACGCACTATTGTCAAGAAACCACACTGAACCCGTCATACATGAGAACAAGCATGTGATCAGCGAAAAATCTAGCTCAAACTGCGAGGCTAGGGCCTCTCTAGCTGTAGATCCAACAGCCTGCTTATTTTTTTTCTTCTATGGACAATTAGTGGCGTAATGTCCGTGTTGGTGACAGTGAAAGCACTTCACCTTGGAGATGCCCTGCTTCTTGCCTTTCGCACCGAATTGAGAAGCATTTTTCTTGCTCTTCCCCTTCCTTGCTTTGGCAGTCAAAGCGCAATTTTCTTCATCTGCAATCTTTGATGAAGATCCATCCCTGGTACTCTGCCTTATCTCCTCCTGCACAAGATCCGACCAAAGTCGCTCCCACCCTAGCAGTTTCTCTCGACCATTGACAGAGTCCTGATAGGAATGCCAACTCTTCGAAAGCCCAAGGAGAGCCAAGCTCACCAAGTCCTTGTCATCTACAATAACCCACACACTTCTCAGCTCATCCCTGCATTGGAAAAACTTCGTGAGGTACTTGGGTATACTGTCGCCTTTCTCCATTTTTATGTTCCTGAGTTTATCCTTGAGCGCCAACTTCCTCTGGTCGCTCTTGCTTTGGAACAAGTCTGTCAAAGCTTTCCACATCAAGAATGGAAAAGTTTTACCATGAAGGTTGGACACTATGTGATCCTTCACACCTTCCAAATCGAATGGCTGCTCCGACATTTTGTCAGTTTTTTTGCCATGCTTTCAAGTACGCAAAGATCGCTAGGCTATGTTTGGAATTTCGCATCTATGAACTCCTTCAACTCATTATCATCCAGCACCGCCTCCATCTTGTCCTTCCATGAAATATAATTCGAGCTGCCCTCAAGGGCATACTCCAATCGCAATCCGTTGAAAGACATCTCAACTTCGACACCAAGAAAACACTGATGCAAATTCGAATTCCACCAGCACAAAACCAAACCGCTTCAATGCTTTGCAATTGCTCCAATGATTGATATCACTCTGATACAATGTAGAAACTATATAACTAATGCGTTATACATCCAAGATTCTCCTGATCACACACTATTTGACTTCATGCACAATACAGAATCTCTTCTAGTATTGATCATTACTTGCGGAAATAAAATCAATTGCATGCACACATTAAAACCATAAAAATTCACACATATGAACACATTAATTTATGGGAAAGCTTAAAGTTGAAAACCCCCAACTATCTATATATTATATGTCATAGAGATCATGTAACAATCATCATACAAAGCTCCTCACAAGCTCTCAGTACAGTCTCCAATTGCTACACACTAATTAGGCCCGATCTAGCAAATCCCATGCACTGATCTCTGCCACTTGTTAGCCTGCCTCTACTGCGTAATCACTGCTGAAGAATGGCTCTGAATGAACTCGAATTGGTCCAGCCTTGCTCACGCAATTCTCATTGGCATCTCCAACCACTGTGTGTTGCAAATCATGCAACACTATAGTCACAATTGATAGTCACACTTCTCTTTCACCTACCTCTCCACTGGTCTCCATTGAAACTGTCCATGCACTGTAGTTAACTGATATATTCTTCAGTTGATTAATGAGTTAATAATTAGTGAATTAATTAATAATTAATTCACACCACTCTCACTAGTGTATCAATCGCTTGGACTAGATACAACTTTAACAACTATGTTTAACTAAGTTAAACCTGAATACAACTCCACCAACTACCTCAATAACTCCACCAAACTCGTCATGAGTTCTAACTCTAAACGTATGCAACAGGTCCACTTTAACCCCTCGCAGAATAGCTATCTTTTGTCACCAGTATCATACTTGTGCACTTGAATCAAGTGCTCCAAGAGAATAAGATAATGTTTACAGTCCAAATATTATTAAGAGCTAATAATATTCGACATATCTATTTTTAGACTGGCAATCTAAAAATAGATTCCGCCCAATATGTCTAAAAATAGAAGTCCATATATTTTTCCAACTTGAACAACCATCCAAAAATAACATCCTGCCACTCATAGAATATGATTGACATGTCTAAAAATAGACTTGCGCCAAAAATAGCCTGCGGGCCCACTTAGTGAAGGAGACTCTTTTCACTAAGCTCATCATCTTGTTGCAATCTCAACACTCTTCGAATATGTGTTTTTGTTGCACCACACTCTTCGAAATCTCTGCAGTGAGAGTTTTTAGGAATAGGTCTAATAGAACTCGATCGTCTAGTTTGGCTTTGCACAAACTACGAAGCCACCACCATTCGTGGAGATGGTCCAAGATATGGACGACGAGTGTTTGCCTAAAGTGGGTCAGTAATTCCATTCCAGAATCATGGTGGATGGGTAACTGGAAATAGGTCAGGAATGAAGTAGAGAGGGCGCTAAAGGTTCCATGTGTAGCAGATGACTACTCCACATACCATTTCGAGGCTATTCCGGTTAGGGTGCGTGGAAATAGTCTTAGTCGAATAGTATCAACAACGATGTTGTTCGGCGAACACCACAGGTGGAAAGTCATCACATGATTTCTGGGGTCTTCCGCTTGCTTCCCTTCGAACTTTGGAATGTCCGAATGGAGCTTTGTGGGCATGGGAGTCCATGTAGGGTTGCGCGCAATGGGGTCATTTTTCAACTTTGTTAATTCTGGTAGATTTAACGAGGCTAGGAAAGGTGACTGCGAGTTTGTAGCCATTGCAACTTTTGGAAAAAAAAATGTTCTGGTTAGGAATAGGGTTTGTCTGCGACGTACCCTGGTGTGCGCTCACTTGGCTTCCCAAATCGGTAGCACTCCTCTACCCCCTAGGGATTGTGGGAGGAGTGGTGTGTGGTGACCCTGTGGGGGTGTTCACTAGTGTGGCCTTGGGTGATCGACGAGGATTGCCAATTAATGATACCCCTATAAATCCTAGAAGACCTACTCATCCTCACACGCTCAAATGTAACTAGGATTTGAGAAGATATCTTGCGAATGCTGGCACAACGTCCCGAAAAAACTGGCAACGTCCCCAGTTAACTGAAGAAAATCCACCAAGGTAAGGGTAGAGGATCTAGTGCTGCCCGCACTGTCACCTATAGGGAAGGATGCCCTAGTTTTGGCAACTAATTTCCATCGTCCCACGTGAGAGTTCGAACCTTGAGATTCTTGGTAATTCAGCGACCAGTACCAAGTATTAGACGGGTCAGGTGGCCTCGAATAATACCGCACACACTGGGCCTAAGTTTAATCCCCTTTGAATAAGGTCTTTGCTGTGCTAGGGTTTTATTTGTTGTGGGCGGACAAATGGATTTGAAAGTTCCCTAAATAGTCAACTTCTATGTTTCAAGATGTAAACTAACCAAGGCGGCTTATTGGATGCCTACCCCTTGGTCCTAACTTAAACTATAAATTCTCTTATGGCCCATGTGGGGAGTGTTTAGTGAGTTTGGTTAAGTTGGTTTTAGGTGTCTTTAATTTACTTAGGGTGTGAATGTGTGTTAACAAAAGGTGAACAAGCGTATAGTTTGAATGTGTGGATATGCAATGATCCTTTTAAAAATCCCCTTTTTAAACTATGTTTGGTTGTTCCTCGCTCAAAAGAAAAACATGTGCGGATATGGGCCGTTTCCAATGTTTCCTAGTTAATCTAAATGATCAACTATAGGGAGATGGTGAGTTATCAACCAAGAGTGTTCATATGCTTGCCTAGAATCACCCAAAGGTGCAAATGAAGCAGAGATTACTTTCTCTCTAAAGAGAATTTGATCCTGGTCTAGAATCCTAGTGCAAAAAATTGAACTAAAACAAATGACTTTGACACTATGACAAATGAAAATGATCTAGCTAAGCATGCATGGACTGGGGCCACTTACTTTGGATAATTAACTAAGTGTTTTTTGGTGCCTAAACATCAATTATTTCGGAATGCAAGTTTGTTGCCTCCTACTGAAAATATGTGTTAACTTTGTGAAAATCAACTTGATTTTTTTTAAAAACTAGCACCTAAACTACTAAAACATAGCTAAAAGTGAGCTTTAACAAGTTGTGGGACACCTCAACTAGTGCTGGCAGATTTATTAAGGGTTGCCAGTCACTTTACAAGCAAGAAATAAATGAAAATATCACCAAATTTGTGCTTCTAGTTTCCACGCGCAAAAGGCTGAGACGGGTGCGCCGTCTGTGCGCACGTCACTGCCGAACGCCGCGCTGGGGTGCATCTGTCTGTCAAAAAGCTGCATGATTTTACTGCAAAGAAATTTTGGGAGCTCTTCATCTTCAACCTCTCATTGAGGGTGAATCAGACAGTGAAGGAGAGAAAGGGGGAAGTTCCAGTCCAACTCCAAGGCAAAGAAAGAGGTGTCTGCAAAAAGGCAAAACCACATAAACTTGGAAATAAAAGTAGTGGAGTCGACAATCCTGTGGGTGTGTGTTTGGCACACGAATCTACCAAATCACACCTGCTTAAGAGGAGTGATTTTTTCCTCTTTAAGTCTTTGGTCACAAGCAGAAAATATAGGGATTCAAGCAAGTTAGTGAACATGCTAAGAAATAAACATACTAAATAGTGAAGTAACATGCATATTCAAAAATAAAATCTAAACTAAAACATATAATAAAAAATATTTAAATAGAGACAAACAACTTCAATAATCCAAACGGTGGCACTTACATCCCCTCTTATTGAGTGCTGGTAGGAATAAAGGATGAAATGTTTACCCACTTGCCAAGGGGCCCTTAGAACTAGAGAGAGTTAAGACTCGATGCAAGGATGTCTTTAATTTCGAGCTACCTTGGCGCAAAGTCTCCCTCTCTCTACTCCAAAGGATTGGAGTTGTTGGATGGCCAACAACTGAGTCCCCTCTATCTCTTCTCCAGATCACACACTAGTGGATTGCTTGGGGCAATTCTGGCCAACATAACAATGTGTTCTCATATTATTCATCTCTTCGTGGAATTTTATAGGAGAATTCAAACTATCATTCCCTCTCTTCGTACATTGATGGATGGTGACCCAAGAGAGGAGGGTGATTCCATTGTTTGCCACATTTATTCCATTGTGTGCTCACTTGAGGTCCTAAGGAGGCTTGGGCGGCTGTCCTTAGGCGGCCTCAAGTGTGGGATCAATGTCCTAGAGTGTGCCTTGTGGTCTTGGAAAGTGACTTCCGCCACTCTTAGGTCCACGCAAATTTTTGAGGAAAAGTCACGCAAAGGCATGCTTATCGAATAAAAGTGTGCGCAAAGGTGCATTTTTCTGTTTCATTCAGTGGGAAATTTGATTTTCCTCATAGACCTTAGAGAATTTAAATACTTCAGACTCTTTAATGTGCCTCGGCCCGTAAATCCTTCTACCTAACATTTAATAATGTCATATTTTCTTGTCCAATTTTCCAGTGATAACACTAGGAATACGTTTGGGTGTAGTTCACCCAAGATCGATGGTGACACATATGAGTGATACTCAGTGGAATCCACAGGGATTGACATGCCTATCCCTCTTCTACATCACTTATAGGCACAAATGATTTAGATGTTGTCCTTTGACTCTTTGGGTGTGAGCAACAAGGGACAGGGAGCTCACCCGAGATATTTGGATGACACTCAACGCACTAGGGGAGAGATTTCTCAGCAGTGGCATTGGGTCGATGCACGCGTTGACAAAAATAGGTTGGGGGATGAGGTCATCATCTGCAGGGGTAGCATATCGTTCTTCACTGAGCTTGCGCTTGGAAAGTTTTTCATTAGGGAGACATGTGCCACTCTTTCCACAGGTATTTCAGGACCATGCATGAGCAGAGGATACCATGTACAGATGAGGCAACTTTCCAGTATGTGTCTAGGCTCTAGACATTGTATTGGCACATTATCGAGAAGGCGGATGGCAGACTCAGTGGTGATGGTTGGCAGGAGTAGGAAGAGCCCGCATACACTGAATTGGTTGCTAGTATCAAATGTCCATGTATTGGCTGCCTTCAGTGGGTATTTCTTTGGCACATCTGGCTTCTAGTAGTCATCGATACTACGCAATGGTAGGCACAGTGAAGTTTAGCATGCATCAGATTAGTTCATGATATATGTGGCCTATATGTTGGTTACATGTAGGGACTAGGGATGAGGCACATATGGATTCCAAAAATTGTTATAGCTATGTCATAGCAGGTTTGGCTAGGGGATCTAGGGATTCAGTTGGTTGACAGACCATTCCATCTTGTGAGGACCAGGACCATAGGAGAGGGTGATCTAGCTCACTTTAGGTTGACACATGGGGGATCAGTGAAGCCTCCATTATTTGGCAATTCAAGCTTCTTCAATTGCAGCTGAGGATCAATATTAGCGATGGGTGGGTAGATATTGACGTAATAGAGACCTTATCAGGATGAGCTTGGTCTTCACCGATATTTCACCTCCAAGTTTCAGGGGAGGAGGCTGCAGTTTGCACATGATGGGAAACCTATTTGAGTTAGAATGGCACAATGAAAACATGTTGGTGCTTTTCTAAGACGAGCATGGGACTCGTGCATCACAATACTAGACAACTCAACGACCTTTAAGGATGAGATGGATGCTATAGGGGGAGATCATTTAGATGTTCGATTGGGATTCAGTGACTCGGTAATAGCGTGGGGGACTTCATCAACATGGAAGGTTGGTTAGCATGAGGATATTAGGAGGAGCTCATGTGAGAGAGACTTCGTCCCCACATGGGTTGGGATGTATCTTCAGAAGTTTACTCTTGGTGTGCATGAGGTGGAATACTTGTTAGGGAAACTTCATGGAGAGTTGGATAGATTCCTATATTATCATGATGCTATACTTATTGATAGTATATGCAAAGGGATTCTAGAGCTTATATTTGGTTGGAATGTGAGTGGAGAAAGGGGTCCTTCTCCAAAACTTTGTTGCAGTTAGCAAGATTCAAATAGCACAAGTAAGGAATATCATCGCTATAGGTAAGTCGTCTTTGCTCGGGTTTTTCTTAAAATTCTTTGCCAATTAGTTGAATAGTTTTCATGTTGATTATAAATTTCATATTTGATGTAATTAGTTGGATGTTAAATTTTGGGGTTGTTACATATGGTCTGAGAGCGGGTTTCAATTCTGTGACCTTTAAATTAAAATTGAAAAAGAAAAAATACACACATAATACATGAATATAGCAATTGTGTTTGGCATCTACTCAAAATATTATCAAGAAAAATGTTCTTTTTCCATATCATATATGCATGTTAATAAACTTTTAAAAAATAAAAATTGTTAATAAATTAGTATGACGATTTTTTTTTTTTTTTTTCTCTAAGTAAAATCTATATAGCATTAAAAGAAAACTTACAAACCTTGTTAATAAAATGTATCAGCTAGTAAGATTTAGATTTATGATTTAAATTGATTTATGCAGTTGAATTTCGCAAGTGGTTGGACCTTAGATGGGAGTGATATTTATTTGAGAGTTAAATGGGGTTCGACAATAAAATGGTGTGTGAGAAATAAGAAAAAACATATGGTTTTAGCTTTCCAAAAAACATGCGAAGTACTTCCAACAAACCAAGAAAAAGAACTGTGTTGCAATGGTATGTAATAGAATTGAAGAGGGCCATACTGTATATAATTATTTAATTTACATATGGTATGAGAGCGGGTTTCAATTCTGTGACCTTTAAATTAAAATTGAAAAAAAAAATACACATCATAAAACATGAATATAGCAATTATGTTTGGCACCTACTCAAAATATTATCAAGAAAAATGTTCTTTTTCCATATCATATATGCATGTTAATAAACATTTAAAAAATAAAAATTGTTAATAAATTAGTATGATTTTTTTTTTTATGATTGAGTAAAATCTATATAGCATTAAAAGAAAACTTACAAACCTTGTTAATAAAATGTATTAGCTAATAAGATTTAGCTTTATGATTTAAATTAATATATGCAGTTGAATTTCACAAGTGGTTGGACCTTAGATGGGAGTGATATTTATTTGAGAGTTAAATGGGGTTCGACAATAAAATGGTGTGTGAGAAATAAGAAAAAGCATATGATTTTAGCTTTCCAGAAGTACTTCCAACAAACCAGAAAAAGAACCATGTTGCAATGGTATGTAATTGAATTGAAGAGAGCCATACCATATATAATTATTTAATTTATAAGGATATGCCAGAACCCTGATAAACCCTTCTATCCTTTTCTTTATAGCATGCTCTCACGCCTTTACAAAGTCCATGTCGCGAGACTGCCGGAGTACACTCTTAATTATTGAAGACATAGCCCGCATAATAATCTGTGACCCACACACACCCAAGTCACGTGTGGACACCATCTCTCTTCATATTTAAAGTTTATATAGTTCATTAAAAAGAAAGAAAGGAGTAGCCATGTAAACAAACTTTTATATATATATATATATATTATATTTAAACTAACACCGATATATAGTTTTAAGACTATCACATATATAAAATTTATATTTTATATTTAAATTGAGATATAAATTAATTAGATTATATGTTCACTGGGTAGAATACATTACCATTCATATAACACTGGGTAGAATACATTACCATTCATATAATAACTTGAATAAATACGTGCAGGGGCAAGAGTTAAAGAAACAATTATGATGTTTGGGTAATAATATTTTTAATTTAAATTATATTTAAACTAACACCGATATATAGTTTTAAGACTATCACATATATAAAATTTATATTTTATATTTAAATTGAGATATAAATTAATTAGATTATATGTTCACTGGGTAGAATACATTACCATTCATATAATAACTTGAATAAATACGTGCAGGGGCAAGAGTTAAAGAAACAATTATGATGTTTGGGTAATAATATTTTTAATTTAACGCATAAGTTGCATGTACAACAGTCTTAGTTTCTTCACCCCACAAATATTTTGGCAAATCTTGATCATGTAACATTGCTTTTACACTTTCTTCAATAGATCAATTCTTTCGCTTTGCAACTCCATTTTGTTCAAGATTGTATGGGACTATCAACTCCCTCTTAATCCTAGATTCCTTACAAAAGGCTATGTTTTCCTTTGAACTATATTGTCCTCCATTATCAGACCTTAATATCTTTATTCTCCTTTCTATAAGGTTCTCCAGTTCAACTTTCAATTTTTGAAATTTGATGAATACTTCATCCTTGGATTTCCTCAGATAAACCCAAGGTTTCCTTGAATGGTCATCAATGATTGTTACATAATATAAGTGACATCCAAGAGACTTTGGAGACATAGGACCACAAACATCAGAATGAATCAGATCCAAAATTTCTTTTGACCTTGAAGAACTGCTTCTAATTGGTCTCTTGGTATTTTTACCTAATTCACATCCCTTGCATACTCCTTCATGATCCTCCTTGAGTTCGTGGATTCCATTCACTATTGAATTAAGGGTTGGTAATATTTTGTAGTGAAGGTGACCAAAATTCTATTCCAAAGTTCACATGGGCTAACTTCAATGTGAACCAAAGCTTGAGAGAGGGGAGTTAGCAATCTATAGTCTTCCTTCACAGATCCAAATCATCTTTTCATTTTTGATGCTAGAGTTTTTATCCCATACTAAATCCTTTCCATCTATTGAGTAAATTATTTCTCCCTTATATTCTAGACATGAAATGGAAAGTACATTCTTATGCAAACTTGGAACAAATAGTATGTTGTCGAGATGAATATTTCCTCCATTCTTCATCTCTAGCGAGGTTGATCCAATTCCTCTCACAGAATAACTCATCTTGTCACCAAGCTCAACGGAGTAAGAATATTTTCCTCTTAACATTGTTTTTAGTTATTTTTTCTCACCATTCTTATGTCTTGATGCTCCATTGTCAATCTCCCAAATATCTTCATCTTCAAATGTGCTAGTAAGTGCTGAGAATAGTCCTTCGTCCTTTGTAGGTGTCTTAGTCATATCCTTCTTGAGAGAAAATAAGAGATCCAATAACTCTTTGATGTCATTTTTGAGATTAATTGATACCCTTGTACACTTTTTCAAGAAATTCTTCATTGTAGTAGAGATCTTCAACATGCCCTTAGCCACCCTTAGCTCTGATACCATGTTGAGAAATTTGGAGGGAAGTAGTTAGGATGATTTCTATTTTCTTAATAACTGCTTGTGATGTCTTTTCACTTTTCTTACTTACTAAATTCTTCTCTTATTATTATGTTTGTTATTATCATCAAACAATTACCAAAACAAGAAGAAAAATAGTACATAAGAACACAAGATATAGACTACAAGCCATGACCAAAACCTCTCCACTCGAGAGGAAAACCCGTAAATCTCCCCTTCTTATAGATTCTTTAATTGACTAATTCCAAGACCTCTAGACCAAGACTAAGTCTGACCTCCTCCATGATGTGATTTCTTCGTCCAAGTCGAAACTAGTCAAATCTCTTCCAACAACACATTTTCCAACCCCAGCTTCAGAATTTTGGCCTCTACTGCAGGTATGAAATTTTCAGCCCCTGCAACTACTACTGCATCCACACATGCAAGAAAAATTTAGCCTTCTAAGGCCTTCCAACAACTTCGCTTGTCTTGCTTCCTTATCTAGGGCAGGTAGGTGACCCATTAGGCTCCTCTTTCAAATAGGTTTGATCCTCTTCCTGCAACTTGTGAATTTCGACCTTGAAGCAGTACAACCTAGCCTTCCTTCGTTACACGTGTGAGAGAGGATTAGCCAAAAAACCTTCTTCCTTCTTCCTTCTTCTTCACTAGCCGTCTTGCACTTCTCCTCCAAACTGAGCCTCAGGAAAATCTCTTTGGAGTCTGACACTGGTTCTGTGATGTATCCTCTGCAGGAAAAAAATTCTCCCTATGGCTCTATGTAGTGATTGCATCATTGGCTCTGCACAATGATTGCATAAGCATTGCATCACTGGCTTTGCGCTGAAGTTGTGTATCTCTCTGTCTCTACTGCTATGTATGCTCTAGCTCAGGAAACCTTCGAATCGAAAATACTGCCCCTCACTGCAATTAAGGATCACGTAGATCTGATCCTTAAGGCAATTAAGGAAATACTGCCCCTCACTGCAATTAAGGGAAATACTGCCACTCACTGCAGGAAACTTTAGAGTAGCACTGGGGTTTCTAGAGGCAGAAAGGGGCTGAGTTTTGTAAATCCCATTTGAGGGTGTGAATCAGTCCAATTTTCAGTCTCCGGAACAATAGGTATTGCTGCAGATCTGATTTTCTCTGTCGAGTTAACCAATAAGGTGCCTATATTTGTTGTATTCAGATATTACTTAATAATATAAACCCTTCAGTAGCTAGAAGATTGGTTTTCCCACATTGGGTTTTTCCTAGGATAGCTGTCAAGAAAATCTTGTGTGTCTCTTTGTCTGTGCGCATGTATTCTATTTTAGATCTGAATCGGTGAAAGACTGTTATGTGTTTACTTCGATGTTAATCGGAAATTTCAGCATTAATAACTTGATTAAGTAGAAGTATAACCAGATTTAACAGTAGGGTTTCTGTATAAGTAATATTCAGAAATTTTCACATGGTATCAAAGCGATTGCAGATCTAGCAGGATCACCAGCAGAAGACTGAAGAATCCTTGTTGCAGAAAGTAGCAAAGACAACAGCAGTAGCCACAAAAATCAGGACCAGAAGGGACAGTGCAACAACAGAGGGGAGTAGAGCCACGCAAGGGCTAGAGTGATGCATTCCCTACGCAATCTCCATGCAGGCTCACGTACTTATTGCACAGAGGCAGCGCAGAGGTTGTACTGGGACTGTCTGCCCACGCATAGGCCAGCTAGGGTGACACAGTCTTGAAGCCGTTGCTGATCCAGAGTGCCGGAAGCTGTGTTGTAGAGTTTGAGAAGTTGTTGGTGGGGTTAAATTTCTGACGTTGCAAAAATTAACCTAAGCACTAGTTGACAAAGAGTGAGAGGAGAACAAATTCTCAGAGGATTTCCAGCGAAATAAATTTGCATATCAATCAGAGAATCGAAGAGAGATGATTCGTTTGATTTGGAAGACTTCCAAGAGAGGAGGTTAGCTGTCAGAGGGAGCAGAGGGTGCCTTTTTCACCAAGGACCCTAGATCCAAGCTTCAATTGAGAAGCGGGGAGAGGAAGATTTGTTCTGACAAAGTAGATCTGAGTAGGTGGCACCTCACGGACTATGTGATCAGAATAGGTTGGACGGTTTGTCCAACTTCGCCTTCTGGAAGACTAAAAGCTTGGTAGTCATGGAGGCATATGGTCTAAGGGATCATGCAGAGAAAGTCTTGGCCAAGCCAGACCGATGCAGATCTCCTGAAGAAGCATGAGGAAGTTGCGGCACATGCTAAACACCTCATAATGGATGGGGTTAAGGATCATGTTGTACCACACATAGCCGAAAATAAAACAACTAATGAGATGTGGAAGGCCTTAACTTCCCTATATGAGGGAAGATCTGTCTGGAGGAGAATTCTTCTAGAGAATCAGATTCAGGTATTCATGATGGCCAAGGGAGAAGAGATCGATCCATTCCTTTTCAGATTATAGGTGATCAAGGATCAACTGTTTGCCACGAGAGCAAAAGTTGAGGATGATATGATGGTGAAGACTGCACTCAATGCAGTCACAAAGGAGTGGGAAACTTTTGTCCAAAGTATCTTGGGCAGAGTGGCCCTTCCCAACTGGGACAGTATGTGGGCGATCCTCCGTCAAGAAGAACGTCGTCAGTTCACCAAGAAGCAGGATAACACCGGATCGAGTAGATTGAAGAAGGAAGAGGAAGAAGATGCGGCCTTGGCATCAAAGAGGCAACAAGGGAGGAAGAAGTGTGATATATCCAAGATCAAGTGTTTCCAGTGCGGTGAATTAGTAGATTTCACCAGCAATTGTCCTCAGAAGAAGAAGGAAAAGGAAGCTTCTACCTCCAAGGTTGTTGTGGTCAGCGATGGTTCTGAAGATGATGTAGCCATGAGCGCTCAGGAACCACGAAAGTAGGGTGACATAGATATGTAGAGAAGATACAGAGTGTTGGTGGGATCCTTGAGCAGCTCAACTCTTGGATCAAATCCATGCTACGGGAGCCTTAAGACAATAGCATGACAAGTGGAGTAGTGGGTGTAGAGAATCACAGATGGAGCAAAGGCAGAGCTAGATGCTGAGAGGAAGCAGCGTAGTGTAGATGCAGCAACGGCATAACAACACAGTGCAGAAGGTTTGATCTGACTTCACTAGTGCATTGTAGGCTTGCTTATGCAGAGCAAAGATGCAATCACGAAGAGGCTTCAAGAGGACATTACAATGTAGTAGCAACGTAGGGGACTTCAGCGTAGAGGAGGTCTGCTTATGCAGTGCAGAGCTGTAGTTGTGCAACAACCTCTAGATGATAGCATGGAGAAGTAGCCTATGGACCTTCAGTGATGAGGATGTAGCCTAGCTGAATTTTCTGTCAAAGATTGGGCAGGAGTTTTCAGTTGTTTCTCTCAGCAATTGAGTTGCAGTGCAGTAGTTGGCAGCACGATGTAACAAATTGAAAGGGAGCTGCAGTACAGATGTGGAAGTGGCAGTCGTAGCGTCATGGGTATCAATATGGGAGAGAAACGGTAGCACAATGATGAAGGGCAACATGCCAAGCATCAACACAAGTACCCACACCAGAGATCAGTACAAAACTTCGGGGTGAGGTAGTGTTGTGCTAGAGCACATTCCTCACTAAGAGGGATTTTTGATATTTTGAGTGTTGGGGTAGCATCGGATGTGCTCTAGCTCCCAAAATTTGTGGAGGGTCTAGAGTAGATGAGATCTCAAAGAAATGGAAAGGGATTGAGAAATTCCATCAGGTTTAAAAGAAAATTAATTAATTAATATTTTTAAGGACCCTAAATCTAACTTAGGAAAATTAAAATACTAAATGTAATTAATTTTAACACAGATCAAGATTTATTTTAATCTGATCCATCGATTCAAGATTAGATCATGACCGTTGGTTTCCCAATGAGAAAGTATGAAGGAAATGCCTAGGGTCAGTTGGAGAACACACACACACGGAGGCAGAGTAGTGACACTAAGCTGGAATTCTATGGCGGGTTTGCTAAGAATTTCCAAAAGTGTTTCAACTACAGCGAGGGGTAGTATTTACTAAGGGGGATGGTTTGATCCCAGAGCCAAAAGTTAGCAAGAGGTAGACAAGTAGCAACTAGGAGCAGCGCAGAGGAAGCAAAGGCTACGCAGTAGCTGCGCAATGCAGAGGGTTTGAGCGGCTACATAGGTGCTACACAGGCCCAGAAAGGGCAGCGCTGAGGTAGCAAGAGGCCCTCAAGGTTACCCAGAGGCCATCCAGGGCAGTGTAAGGACTGCGTCGCCCAGTCTGGGTTTACACAGCCCTCTCCAGAGCAAGTCAGGGGCACGCAGAGGCTAGCAGGGCTGACACAGGCAACTTCAAAGTAGCATTGGGGTTTCTAGAGGCAGAAATGGAGTTGAGTTCTGTAAATCTCGTTTGAGGGTGTGAATTAGTATAGTTTTCAATCTTCGGAATAGCAGGTATTTCTGCAGATCTGATTTTCTCTGTCGAGTTAACCAGTAAGGTGCTCAGATTTGTTTTATTCAGAATCTACTTAATAATATAAACCCTCCAGCAGCCAGAATACCGGTTTTCTCGCATTGGATTTTTGCAGGGATAGTTGTCCAGAAAATCTTGTGTGTCACTTTGTTTGTGTGCATGTATTCTATTTTAGATTTGAATCAGTGAAAGACTTTTATGTGTTTACTTCAATGTTAATCTAAAATTTTAGAATTGATAACTTGATTATGTAGGAGAAGTATAACCATATTTAACAGTAGGGTTTCTGCATAACTAATATTCATAAATTTTCACACTAACCACTACGTTGTCACTTCAGCACTCCTCTGCACCAACTGGCGTTAGTCCATCCTGCTACTGTTGTTTTGGGCTCGTGCAGTAAGGTGATGATCTGAGAGGTGGATTCCTCAAGGATCTTGCCCATCTTGTAAATCTATGGGTCTACAACTCCAAATCAGCCCACCTCCCTCCTGGAGGTATATCGGAAATCATTGCAAACTCCTCCTTCTTTATCTTTATTGCTCTGTCCTGAGGATCGTGTTTCTCATGCTTGTCCTTCTTCTTGAGACGACATTGTGTGGCATAATGTCCCATCTCGCTACACTGGAAATATTTGATCTTTGACAAATCCTTCTTCCTCCTATGTTGCTCTTGCTACCCCTTTGATGCAAGGTTTGCAATCTCTTCCTCCTCCTTCTTGATCTTCGAACCGCTACTACTATAGCCCTCAAGTTGACACTTGAGCAAGTCTCTCTGCATCTCTTCTTGTTGAAGAGCTTCCCACATTTACTCCCGGTCCGACAAGTTTTCTATGCCCAGGATGATATGGAAAAAAACTTGGTAGTCCTCAAACACTGAGTTGAGGGCCAATTTGACCATCTCTGTGGCCTTAGGAGCTGCCCCTACGACTTCCAATTCATCTTTGTTTTCCTGAAGTCTAGACAAGAACATATTAATATGCTCTCCCTTCTGCATCCCGGCGGTCTACATTTTCTCCTCCAGAAACATCTTTCGTTGTTCAGAAGACCCTTCATACAGTGTGGAAAACCCTTCTCACATCTCCCTTGTCCCTTTGTTGGAAAAGTGAGACACAATGTGTTCCTTCTCTCCATTGAGGATCAATATTTTGGCTTTTTCCATATTATTCTTGAAGGCCCTTAGTGGTATTGCATCCACTGTTTCAGCCTGAGAACTATCAATAAAGTACTTGAGGTCATGCTCATGTAGAAGGAAAGAGATCCCTACCTTCCAAATTACATAGCTGGAGGCACACTCCAATCGGTCCCAGTCACGCAATCCGTTGGTGGCCAAGCCATCTCACCCAAATACTGTCGATCTGTTGCTTCTCACCCTCTTCGCAGCTAGGTTTACACACTCCTGATGGAGCAAGCCACAAAATCTGCTGCTATTGCACGGGGAATCTGAGTTTCTCGGGCCAGAAACCAACTAAGGACAAAAAATAGCCAAATCTGTCCTTTTTCTATGCTTCCTCACGCTCTGCACCAGCAATCACTATTGCACAATCAAGTCTGTCCCTCTAGCTACTGATATGTGTAGATCTGGTGAGCTGCTCCTTCCTGCCTCAGACAAATAGAAATTTGGAACAATCTTACCTCTTTATTGGCTCACTCAGAGAGATATTTTCCTTGCTAATTTGGCCCTTATGGCTTGGACTGCGCATGTCGCTGGGAAATCGATCTACTTCTTACGCAACTATTTGATTCTCAACTGTTGCTTCAACACTGGATCTGTTGGATCTTCTCTTTGTCTTGCCTACACTTAGCTTAAACAAGTTCTGATACCATGTGAAAATTCGTGCGACACGAAATCCTACAGCAACAATTGATGGAAAATCTTCTATTTGATATTTTACTTCGCAAATTATTTACTGTGTTCTACAAGCAAATATAGAAATCCATTCACTACAGCCTACACAATTAAACTGCAGAAGAAATACAAGTACATAAACAAATCTAAACACACATAGATCACACAATTTCCCGGCATAAATTTTTTTGGACTAATGTCCTTGGAAAAACCTAATGTGGGAAAACCGATGCAACAGATCTGAGGGTTTATGTTATTATGTAGTAAAATTTGAGTACAATTCTATGATTGAAAAAACTGTCAAGTCATACAACAAAACTGACAGAAGATATCTCATGATACAAACCTCTATCCTCCACGGGAAAACTAGCACAAATTTGCACCAAGGTTGGACTGGCCTATGCTGCCTCAACGCAGTGACTGTGTGACAACTGGGTTGTGCTTTTGCCTCTGCCCTAGTCTCACTATTGGCTGGAAACTGAGCCTCCAAGAAATCTCTCTGGGCTATGGCATTGTCTCTGCGTTGTCTCCTCTGCAGGAAAATGATTCTCCCTCTCGCTTTGTGCACTGACTGCATAGGCACTGCGTCAGTAGCTCTGCACTGAAGTTGTGGCTCTCTCTGTCTCTGCTTCTATGTAATCTTCGGCTCGGGAAACCTTCCAACCAGAAATATTGCCCTCGCTACTGTAATCAAGGATCACTTAGATCTGATTTTCATCCGAGCACTTGCTCTGTCAGAAAAAAAAAAATCTCTAGATCCTCTGTGTCTCCACGAATGTATTTTCCAAATGACCCTTCGAGTCCTTATAATCTTCTTGTTGAGGATTCAACGACCCAGATTTTATCTCTAATCAATGACTAAGATTAACTTTTGACTTGATCCATTTATTCTAGATCATTCTCACTCATATTCTATTAATACACTTAAATTATTTTATTTTCCTAAGTTTTGACTTACGGTCCCATTAAAAATAATTAATTATTTCTATAGAATACAATTTGAGTGGAATTTCACCAAACGTTTTCTGGGTTATTTATAATACATGAGTCTAAGCCTCTCCTCAAAATTTGAGACTTAGAGCACATCCGATGCTACCCCAAATCAATAGGACCTTGGGTTAGTTTTTGTAACACCAGGATGGTATTCCTATATTCTGCCATTGGTCTATTCATTAGGTTAAGGAAATTAATTCAGATCAATAAGTAGTTAAATTTCATGTAAATTGCTACTAGTTTGGGATGGATTTGAAAAACTAGTGTTTGTTATTTGGATTATGGGGTCAAACAAAAAATAAACAATTGTCCAGTTGGTGATTGAGACATCTAGTGAGGGATTTTCTCATAGTGAATCTAACTACAACAAAATGTCCTAATCCCTATGTCAGTGTTGAGCTAAGAGAGCACATACACTAAGGGACAAAATTTTCTCGTAGACCTATATTTGAGATTTGATATCTTAATCCAACTAAGGGAATTTTTTTTTTTAAAACTAGATGTATGCATGGATATGAATGTAGGTCTGAAGTGTGCCTACCTTTAGGTGATAAAATGATGACCAAACTCTCTAGTTGACTCCCCTTCACACTTGATGTGAGCTCAAAGCATGAATGGGCCTAAGAATAAGCTATCAAGTTAACAATGCCTACATTGATGTGCTAAAAACAACAAACAAGATCTTATCTCTAGCTAAGTGCACTCCCATTCTTGCATGAAGTATTCCACTACATTTTCAAGTGCAAAGTAGTGCACCCTCTTGACTTTCTAAAGGTATTCCCATTACTTCTTCCAATTAGGTGCATGAATAGTTTTAACTTTTAAGGGCCTGCATGGAGTGAGCCCTCCTATCTGTAGTAAAAGCAAACATAACTTAGAACGAACCACCTAGGTGATGCATCCCTGTTGTTCCGATCCATAACTAACACATGAAATATATATCAAGATGATCACATGGTATCCCATATATGCATGTTCCAATATTTAGTACTGATAAACTCTCCATACTCCTAAATATGCCAGGTATCCACCAACATTATCGCTTCAATACCAAGTTCATCAATATGCCAAAAATAACCAAAATAATTCACCGTGGGAGTGTGACGTCATGCAAAATAAAAAATGGAAGGTAATTGAACTACATGCATGTACCTTCAAATTATGTGAAAAAGGTAAGCATGTTGTTGTTTCATCTTATCACGTCTCTATAGGGGCTAAACCTTCATTATCCTGTAAAAATTAACATACATCTTCACCTTAGTGAAACCTCCATCGTGGAAACAATTTTAATGTCGATTGCAACTTTTTGAAGATATACATCAATGTGACGTTAATGTTGGGATGTTCCCTTCCTGAATAAGCCCTAGATCCATAAAAGGATGGACCTAATATTTTCATTCACATGTTTTATGAGCATAGGGAACAATTTCTTGGAAGCATACATTCTGACTTGTCAACAGCTTAAAGACTCGAACAAGTCACCTAAAGGAGATCCATTGCTAATGCAAATATCAAACCTGGTTCTCAAACATTCTTCGGGTTGGGCACACCTTAGCATAGAGGTAAAGAATCCTAACTATTTCACTTTCATACTGATGTAAAATTTGTCATATAAAAGAAACATTATGTTGATTGAGGATAGAAATAACCACCTAGAAAAATATGATTAAGGATAGAGATAACCACCCCAAAAAATCATGAGAGCACAACCCTACCTCTACTATTGATAATTCACCCAACAGGCCATAGAAAACACTCAGAAATACTCTAAAAATCATTGACATTTTGCTGATTTGATGACAGCATCTAAGGTTGCACCCTTAAATCCAAATGTCTTGTTTCTGCTACGGGTTATTTTTTAGTTACTACGCTCTGAGTTTGGATTCAAGTATGACATAAACACCAGATAATCAATGTTAAAGCATCTCTAGGAGCTTTTCCAAGTTGATCATTGTTCAAACTACAATTGGCCAAAATTCTGTTAAACATATTCACTCTGCTAAACTTAGGGCACTTTCGTAGATAACATATACATCCTCGAATAATGCAGTGAAACCATGCTCGCAATACATGGTTATGTCCTTGAATTTTTTTATCATCAGCAGTCATGATTACAGTCTTTTAGTAGACTAGTCTTCTACCCCCAATGTCCTCTTCCATACTTCTTGAGTATTCCAATGCCATAGAGCTTGTATCCCTTATAGAGCCTTTCTTGCTTCAATTAAGTACACCACCAACCTCATCTTGATTAGTTAGATTCCAATGAGGAACATCTTTGCAAGGGTAAAATATGTTACAACAGGCCTGTGGCCACCCATGGCACATACTCTTTGCAATCTTGCTTTACTTTTCATGCCAGGAAGTGAGGAGTTGCTTTATGACTCCCATGGGTATTAGTATAGCATTTGCCTATGTTGCATGGGGACCTACAACCCCCTCCCCCCATTTCACCGCACCACACAAAAAAAGGAAAAATAAACATGTACCAACTGTTTGGGTGTTTCTAGGACTTGGGGAAACCTATGAAACATCTCCAAACTTGCTATGGACTTCATTGGGGGCTTTGGGACTTATTGGCCATTCGCAAGATGTTTCAAGCAGATTTAAGGGATGTTTCATGCATATTTTGGGGATGTTGTAGGCATATTTTAGGGACGGTTTTGGCATTTTTCAAGAATATTTTGGGCATGTATCTTCAGTTTTGAAAATGGACATTAATTATTAGACAATATGATCATTTTTTTGTTGTTGTGAACCTTGTGTCCTTAAAATGATAAGATGTGCGACCTAACACCACTGCGCGCACGCCCATGGTAGCTCGCGCCTACCCTAGTCGCTCGGTCGGCGCCTCCCGAGCGGCCACCCTCTATCATGGATCCGGAGGTGGCCCCCGCGCCCCTCCGCCTCCCCGAGCTCGCGTCATTTCAATTGCGCGTGCGCTCGTTAAAATAAAAATGAAAATGATAAGATGTCAATAAATACAATCCTCTTTGAGGGTGGAACCTCCTTTTACAATGAATACAATACAAGACAAGATATGATAATCCTAAGACTAGGTATCCTTGGTGTGTGTGTGTATGTGTGTGTAGGAGACAAAGGGTAAAATTATAATGAAAGGGCACAATGAAAGGTTCTAGCCTACATAAAAATATAACAATAGAAATGTAATAAATCGATATTTAGTGCTTAATAAGGGATTTTTGATTAACATGCAGCTTGTCGAGGGCTTTACATGCCCCTCCCCTTGAAACAAGTGTTGTCCTCAAGACTTGACTAATTGCATGTGTTTCTGCATGAATAACTCATCTTCCAATGTCACCTCTTCCACTAGTAGATTTTTCAATTTGATTAGGTACTCAGTAATTTCTTGATTTTTTAGTTGTTTAATCCTTATCTCAAGGAAATTTTCTGGTCATAGTATGATTTTTACTTCTTCTTTAAACTCTGGTAAAATAGTTTGGATTGGGATCTTTTCATCGATTACCTTTTTTAAGCAAGATATTAGATGTACACTTTAAGATGGAGCCAACTCCAATTTGTATTCCATACTTATAATCCTCTGCAATACCTTATAGGGGCTATAATATCTTGGTGTTATTTTGTAATATCCCTTCCAATACAAATCTTCAAAGTGTCTTTCTCAAGTTTTTAAAATTTTGGATGGAGAAAAATTTGGGTAAAAACTTGGGAAAAGTGGGTGAAAATTAATGATTTTAATTTTTTGTTGTAGGTGAGGCCCCCAACCATTAGACAAAAGGGAATATTAATCACATAGTGGGATCTGGGGACCACCTCATGAGGAAATACACACTCCTTGAGGAAATCAAATTGGAGGGAAGAGGGAAGAGTCGAGGAGGTCGAATGGTGGAGTCCACAAGGAGAGAAGAGGAGCAACAACTATAAGTAGGAGAAGTGGCCTCCATTTTGGGATCTTTTGACAATCTAACTTTTGAACATGAGTTTTCTTGAGTTGTTTAGCCAAGTAAACCAGTGTTTTTTAGCACGTGGAATTCCCAAGAGGGAATTCCACCTCTACCTTCAGTGAAATTCGAGTGTCACAGTAGGAGAGTATTTCAGAATTTAGTGGGGAGAGATTTGCTGGAGTTCCTGGGACACATCAGCTCTTGCTTCAGGTAGTTCAAACTTCCAGGAGGACGCAAGGAAAAACATCAAACCATTGAGTTGAGGGAGTTTCAAGGGGAATTATGGCCAATGAATTTAGTAGAAATTTCATTGAGGGTGGACCAACATTTGTGGAGAATTTCAGGGCTAGAAATCGCTAAAAGAGAGAGCCAAACTCACCGTTTTAGGGCATGCACAAAAGTATTACTGGGCATAATTTGTGGAGTTGGATTCATCTTATTTGTGTCAGGCTTTGGAAGGAATACCACTCACAACTTCCAGAGGAAATTTTCAAGGCAATCCTACAGATAATTGAGAAGGAATTAGTGACATATATAGAAGTTTGAATTGTGGGGGACACAAAAACCGTCAAGGAGGGTGTAGCACCAAATTTTGGTAATTCTGGAAGGTCGGAATTAGATCAAATAATTTCTAGGTTTTGCTGGACTAGCCTCAAGGTATGTGCTCCTAATTTTGCATAATTTTTGGATGAGTTTTGGTGCCCAAAAACAACAGGATTATTTAGCAGCGAGTTAGGAGGTGTGAGCTTAAATTTTGGGTCCCAGGTAGTCAGTAGAATATGCCAAAACCCTTTTTGGGTTTTTCTGGGTTTTATGTGGGATACTCCAACCAAAAATTGTAGAAATTTCTGGGCACTTTTGAGGGGTCAAATACAGGGTTGTTTCTAGTTGTAGCAATAGTTACACCAGGCAGGGCACAGTTTCTTGTGGGAGTTTTTCCAACACTTGGATCCATTGATTTGTCACCTTGGTTTGGCCTTGCTTGCTGTAGCAAGCCTAGTTTTGTTTTATCAAAATTATTGTACTCATAATTTGTTATATTAATACATTGGCTCAGAGTTTTTTCCCACAATTCAGTGTTTATTTGTGTATGGTTGTGCATGCTTGAAATTTATAGTTGTAGCTAGTTCTTTGCTTCTGTTATCTAATGCATTTTTCCATTTGGAACATTACAATGGTATCAAAGCATGACCTTGGCCAGTTGTGGGGAGGTTAGCAAGATCATGGAGGAGTTGATGAGGTAGAACCTACAAATCCTAGAGGGGATGCAACAAATAATACATAACCAGTGGGGAACCCAAGCACATGCATGCACACCCCAGCTCTAAAACACCGATACATATGGCGAGTCTGGCCATCCTATCATGCCTCATTTCTTGGATGAACAGGAGGAGGATAAGTATGTTTCAGGGGTTGAATCAAAAAGTAGAGGAGGGAGGTTAGAGGGTGAGTCTAGGAGACAATTTTGTTGGTGGAGACTTGGTTTTAGACATAAGGAGCCTGAGGAGGAGGCTAAGGGTATGCAAGGTCATGAGGAGCACATAGATACACCCAATGTGACATAGGAGCCACCCTTGCGGGAGTACCCTTTAGTAGCTTCAATTGAAACATTGGTGGAGACACTTGAGCACACACCCATATGATCTTCCATTGATGAGGTGCCACTAGGTGCAGAGGTACCCAGAGCTATGACATAGCTCCCAAATGACCACTAAATACATCAGTAGGGAAAGAACCTTGAGGAGTGTGAGCTAGATGAGGATGTTATGCTTGAGGAGCTACCTATGGTGGGGCAGCTTAGGACTCCTATTGAGCCCATGATGGAGGAGGATGGGTTGTCATCTTTTGGGTCCGTCATCGACGGGGAGCAAATAGATATGCAAGCAGCTAGCATAGTTGCAATACTTCCAGTTAGTAGCTCTCTTCAGGATTTATCTAGAGGGGCCTGCAGTATTGTTAGGTTACCTCTACATGTTGGAGGGAGAGTGGTTGAGTTACTTGGACATATCATATATGTTTACCAGGACAACGAGACGAGGCAACATGAGTTGCATAGGGTGCATCACTCGGAGGGTGGATTTGTTACGTATATTGGTGCTCTTGCATTTGATCCCTCTCATGGGGTTGGGTGGCAAGAGGTATTGAGTTGGTACTCGATCGAGCGGTTTAGTTGTCGGAATGTATCCATGTCCATAGTTCGGCAGGGGCCATGGGCTACCAAAGGGGCTTGAGGGCCAAACTATTTTTGGGATCGAGGTGGGATTCCCCATCACATCATGGATTTAGTCGGAGATGGTAGTAGCAGTGCGCTGTATCTAAGGATTGAGGGCACACACACCCACAATTTTCTATTAGAGTTTTGAGCATCTCTAGTGGCTAGCTGGATCAACAGGGGAATAAGTGGACACTGTGAGTTGTCCTGGCATGTGGATCAGGCATGGAGTCGTAGGATGATCAACATACTCTTGTAGGGGATGATCAAAAGAGGTGTCGTTGACAGGCCACAAAATAGAGCATTGTACGGGAATGAAGCTTTCCTACAGATATGTGGGGTGCAGAGGACACTAGGCAGCAACACCTTAGTGACACTACTACTGGCATGTAGGTAGGTTTTCCTGTTAGATATCTCTGAGAGGATTACAACGAGAGGTCCACCCATTCGAGGTCATGGAGGTGTGGTAGTAGAGATGGCGACCCTGAAAGGATACAGGTTGTTGCACATTGACTCAGCCTTTGGCCGTGGAATTTTTTGGTGTATAGAGATATGCAGTGGTGAGCGCCTCTTGAGTATATCCATAAGGGCTTGCATACAATCACAAAGGAGTTGGTTATTTTCTCTTGATTCCCTCATCAAGAGTAGTAGGGCGAAAGAGACTCGCTTGAGGTGGATGGATGTGTCCCAGAGTATCATGGACAAGAGAGGAATTTCCCCATCGGGGTAGATAGACTATGCGCATGTTGGCACGTGGAGGAGTAGGAATGACATGGTATGTTGCATAGGTAGCATATGATTTGCCCTCGAGCCCCCCCTTGAGGGTTTGATTATGGGAGATCTATATGACACACCTTCGGCAGGGCATTTCGAAGCATCGTAGGGGCATGCAGCCTAGGGAATGATAGACCTATTCTAAAGGAAGACATGTAGGCTTTTGGGAGTTTTTGGGTACACCATTCAGAGACAGGATGGTAGAGTTCTTTGTGTGGCCAGGCAGGAGCAAAGCCATGGGGTATACACCAGATTGTCCCTTGATATATGGAGCCTATACCCTTAGGTATTAGAGGTGAGGCACAGATGGATCACAACAGTTGTCAGAATTATGTCGCCGCAAACTTGGGAGCCAAGGTTTCAGTTGAGAAGTGGATCACTCCACTTCAAGATCAGCAGGGCCCTGATAGAGAGAGATCTAGATCATTCTTGGGTCAACACATGGGAGATCATTGAGGTTTTTTACACATGGTGAGGCAGGTATTCCCTGTTTTTTCTTAGGACTGAGGCTAGCCATGGGATGAGGCTCAGGCATTGTTGATTTGTCCCCGCATGTTGGGCATAGCTTTGATCATTACCTATATGATGCCTAAGAGATGCAGGAGGGGAGAACCCAGTATGAGCATGTTGGACCACTGATTATGACTAGAGAGTCACAACATCATCATGGTGGTTTCCTTTGGCGATCAACACGAGATCTCAGCCTCTCAAGGCTTGGAAGTTTAGACACATGCAAGGATGTGATCGTACAAGTATTTCATTGGGTTTCAGTTGCATGGAGAGTAGTTCATCCCTTAGAGATTCGTTGATGACTTGGGGCACTACACTAGTATGGAAGTATGATTGGCACATGTGGTTCTTGGCAGTCATTGGAACTACTTAGTGGAAGGTAGCAGGAATTGGGAGTGATGGGATTTCATTTTTGCTGTGGGATCCAGGGATCCATTGTGTTATAGGACTACCTTGTTTTGGGAGGATCATGGGGATGACAGAGACAGGATTTTATCCTCCTTCGCATGACAGGTTGTAGACCATCAAGATGATCACTACGGGATGGGAGGGCCCTTCTCACTATTGTTTTGATAGGAGACTGGGCGTGGATTGGTGGATGGTAACCTTGGTGGGGTGCCCTGGCAGGATAGACCTACGTGTAGTGGATTTTCCCCTTATTGGACTTGTAGTAGAGGTTTACCGAAGTGGATGAATTTGCAGGAGCATGAAAGGATCGTAGTTATGACCAGGCCAGGGAAACATCCACTTGGTGGACTCACTTTGAGATTAGTTTGGGACCTAAGAGCTACAGGGCTAATAATTTGGGTTACAGATTGGGGAGATTGGTTTCTCACAGGGGGAGATCACCCAGATATACTATTAGGGCTACGTTCAATAACAAGGAATTCACATCCCAGAGACCAGTTGAGATAGGATAATGCCTCACTTGGGTGGCTATATGAAGGGAAAGAGGTGGTCATGATTGGCACGCCAAGATGAGGGATCTATTTTATGGTACTTGGTTTTTATCTTTAGGAGTTTCCTCTTGAGGTACCCAGGATCGATATTTCGGTGGGACAAATTTCTGTGTAGTTGACAAGGGTTTTGTAGCATCGAGGTGCTCTGCATGCCGATAGGAGGTGGGCAGAATATCACACTCCTACACCTTGGTTTTGCGCATGGGGCGAGGGGTGCTTCACATTGAGCGAGATGACTTGGGTCCTTAGTATTTGTGGATTTATGACAGGTTAGCGTATGGATCGGGAGTGGCTCAGCGACACAATTGGGACCTTGATATTGCTTCTGGTGTCAATTGGGTCAGTAGAGAGAAAGTGGTTGTTCATGAATTGCTTGAGGACAAGCAATTTTTGGCAGGGAGGACTATAATATCCGTTCCAATAAAAATTTGCTAAGTGTCTTTCTCAAGTTTTGCAAATTTTGGATGGAGAAAATTTTGGGTACAAACTTAGGAAAAATGGGTGAAAATTAATTATTTTAATTTTGTGTTGTAGGGGAGGCACCCAAAAATTAGACAAAAGGGAAGATTAATCACATAGTAGGATGTGGGGACCAACCCATGAGGAAATACACACTCCTTGAGGAAATCGCAATTGGAGGGAATATGGAATAGGCAAGGAGGTCGAATGGTGGAGCTCACAAGGAGAGAAGAGGAGAAACAACTACAAGTAGGAGAAGTGGCCTCAATTTTTGGATCTTTTGACAATATAACTTTTGAACACAAGTTTTCTTGAGTTGTTTAGCCATGTAAACTAGTGTTGTTTAGCACAAGAATTCCCAAACGAGAATTCCACCTCTACCTTCGGTGAACTTCGAGTGTCACCCTAGGAGAGTATTTCAGAACTTAGTGGGGAGATGTTTGTTGGAGTTCATGGGAGACATCAACTCTTACTTCATCTAGTTCGAACTGTTGATTTTGTATTATCCGAAAGTGTTTCAAGTCTCAAACTTTGCAGGGAGGCTTGGACAACAACATCCCAAAGAACCCAGAAACTGTTTGTGGAAATTCCACTCGGTTCAAGACTTGTGAACATAATTAATTATTTTAATGGAGACCCTATGTCCAAACTTAGGAAAATGAAATAATTAAAAGGCATTAATAAGTTAGAGTGTGAATCTTCTAGAAAACATGGATCAAGTCAAATTTTAATCAAAGCCATTAATTAATCTTTTAATCTGGGCCATTGGTTCTCCAATAGGAATATTATAAAAGAAGGCTTGAGGGTCACTTGGAAGACAAGACGGGCACACACTCAGTACCCGAAGGAGATCCCTTCTGATGTAGAATTCGATCTCTGTGGAAGAGTTGCAGGGAAAGAAGTGGGAGGAGGAGGAGGAGGTCAGGGGTGATCGAGTTCAGGGTCAGAGAGCAGCAGTGGGTCACTAGAGGCAGCTTGAGGCTACAACGCAGAGATCCCACACTGTCTCCACGCAGATTCACATAGTCCAGTGCTGGGACTGTGCAGAGAATCACACAGAATGACACAGGGGCTTGCATGGGTTGTTCTGGGTGTCAGAAATTTGTCAAAGTAAGCTGGATATTAATTCTCAGGTGGTTCAGAATTTATCTGCCGAATATTTTCCCTGTAAAGATATCATTTGCTGAAGAATTAATAAAACCCTCATTTGCTGCACCAATTTTCCCACATTGGGTTTTTCTGGGGACAATTGTTCGAAAATAATTGTGTACATGTGGTTGATTCTTGTGCTTATGTTCTCTACTGTTTATTTATCTACATATATAATTGTGAATGTTGCAGTAGTATTTATTTTGATATTTGTTGGAATATTTCTTAATAATAACTTATTGAAATAATAAGTAGGAGAAATAAATCTATCACTGCAACTGGGTTTAAATTTTCACATGGTATCAGAACCAAAGATGAATAACAGAGAGGGGGCATCTATCAGTGAACAAATATCTACTGTTGCAGCAACAACGTAGAAGGGTTCATGCAGTTCTCCAGAAGGGGGAAGAAGCACGATAGAATAGATGGATCATGATGTATCTGTATTGGCATCTAGATTAGAGGAAGAGTTTGCTTGTGTATCAAGCACTACGTGCTTAGATGTCTGGTATATTGACAGTGGAGCCTCTTCTCACATGACTGGAGTACGGGACTGTTTTTACGACTACTAGAAGAGAAGATGAATTTAAAAATAACCATCGGTAATAAAACAAAGTGCACTCCCATTGGGAGAGGTACCATAGTTTTTCAGACCAAGGTAGGGAACACAATCCATGCCACTAATGTACTACATGTGTCGGGGTTGGGGATGAATCTACTCTCAGTGTCACAGCTTCAAAACCGAGGATATGATGTCTACTTTATTGGAAATAGAGTCTATTTCGAGCACCCCAGTTGGAAGAAGAAGGCACAAATCGGGGTAAGAAGCAACAAGTTGTATAAACTACAATTTGATTCCCCAATGGCACTAGTTGGTAGTGCAGATGAAATGGATCTGAATGAGCTATGGCATAGGAGGATGGGTCACTTGCATCATGGAGCGGTGAGAACTCTCCAGAAGACTGTCACAGGTGTTCTAGAATTGAGCACCAAACAGGGTGATGTCTACAAGGGGTACGTATTGGGGAAATATGCCAAGGCAACATATTAGAGAAGAAACAATAGGGCCAAGGGTGTATTGGATCTAATACATTCAGATATCTGTGGGCCGATGTCCACTAGATCTCTTAGTGGTGCCAAATATTTCATCATCATCATTGATGACCATTCCAGGAAAAGTTGGATCTACTTCTTGAAGACCAAGGATGAAGTCTTCAGTCGATTTAAAGAGTTTAAGGCTCTGGTGGAAAATCTGACAGGGAAGTGGATCAAGGTATTGCAATCAGATAATGGAGGTGAATACATAGATAAAGAATTCACTGGATTCTGCGCAATGGAAGGCATCAAAAGAGAATGGAAAAATCCATGCAATCCGGAACAGAATGGAGTGGTAGAAAGGAAGAACCAGACTATTGTTGAAGCAACCAGAGCAATGTTGTATGACCAAGACATGTCCAAATTTCTATGGGCTGAAGCGTGTAATACAGTTGTCTACATTCATAATAGAACTCCTCACATTGCACTGGGAAAGATCACGCCAAAAAGTGTCTTAACTGGCATCAATCCCGAAGTGAGTCACTTTAGGATCTTCGGTAGTACAACTTATTGTCATGTACCCAATGAGAAGAGGAAGAAGATGGAGATGACTGCTGAGAGGGGGTATTTAGTTAGATACAATGAGAATTAAAAGGCTTATCGCATCTACATTCCAGAGAGCAGGAAAGTAGTGGTGCAAAGAGATGCGAAATTCATGGAGGAGAAAGCCTTTAGAAGATCACAAGAACCTCCTTCAGCCACGCAATCAAAGGAAGAGCCTCTAGTCCAGCCCCAACAACCAACAACAGAAAATTCAGTTGCCTCTGTAAGGCATAGTGATCCAAAGGATGGGTCTCCCGAGGATTTGCAAGAAGGAGAGCTAGTAAACCCACCCACCACCAGTGGAAGAACGAGCAAGGAAATTTGACAGATATTGAAGGATGTAGAGGATTTTGTTGGAAATCCCCAGAATGAGAAGAGACAGCGTAAGCAGCCTGAGAGGTATCAAGCCTTAGTTGCTCAAGTTAGAGAACCTTCCAGTTTTCGGGAAGCAGCTTAGCACCAGGTGTGGGTTGATGCAATGGTGGAAGAGTATAGTTCCATCATGACAAATGATGTCTGGGAAGTGGTACCCAGACTACAGGAGAGATCAGTTGTAGGATGCAGGTGGATCTACAAGATCAAGTATGTTGCAGACGACAACATCGAGAAATTTAAAGCCAGGTTTGTGGCTAAGGGGTATGCTCAGAAGGAAGGAATAGACTGAATAACCTTCACACACACACGCCCGTGGCCGGATACACATCTATCGGGTTCGTGATATCCCTTCGCACGGATGGGATGGGAATTCACCGGATGGATGTCGAGACAATATTCTTGAATGGTGTGATAGAAAAATAAGTGTATATAGAAAAGAACGAGAGGGCTTTGAGACACATGATGGAGATCATGTGTACGAGATTGAAAAACTTTATATGGATGAAAGCGAGCTCGGGCCGGTGGTCGGAGTGTAGCTGCATAGAAGATGGGATTCATCAAGAGTGATATAGATCCCAATCTCTACTATCTGAGATTAGGGAGTGAGCCATTGATACTGGTATTGTATGTGGATGCTCTATTTTTGACAGGATCATAAAGGCTCATCAGAGACGGAAAGAAGAATTTAGCTAAAGAATTTGACATAAAGGATCTAGGATGGATGTACTATTTTTTTGTGTTGGAAGTTTGGCAGTAGAATGGGGAGATATTCCTTGGTTAAGGAAGATACACTACATATATTCTGAAGAGATTTCAGATGGAGGATTGTAGGACCATGACCACTCCAATGATTACCAACTGGAGGAAAATCAATGCATCCAAAGATGATGAAGATGATCCTACGTTGTACAGACAACTCGTAGGGTCATTGATGTATCTAGTAAATACAAGGCCAGACATTTGTTATGCCATTAAAACCCTAAGACAGTTCATGGTGGAACCAAAGAGGGCACATTGGGCAATAGCCAAACATGTTTTCAGGTACCTTCGAGGGACAGTCGAGCTTGGATTGAAGTACACCCGTGACAATGATGTCAAGTTGAGTGGATTTACTGATGCAAATTGGGCTAGAATTTCAGTTGATCAGAAGAGTTCCAGTGGGTATTGTTTCAGTCTGGGATCAGGCATGACTTCCTGGTGTAGTAGGAAATAGAAGTCTGTGGCACTGAGTTCGGCAGAGGCGGAGTGTATGGCAGCTAGCATAGCTTCGTGCAAAGCCATATGGATTAGAAAACTGTTAGTAAATCTACTCAAGGAGAAAATGGAAGTGACCAACATTTTATGTGATAATCAGAGTTGCATAAAGCTCTCTGAGAATCCTATGCTTAATGATAGGTCGAAACATATTGACATCCGGTGTCACTTGATCAGGGACTGTGTACATCATGGAGCTGTTCAGTTGTAGTACACTCCAATAAGAGAACAGGTGGCAGACATCCTCACCAAGGCTCTGGGAAAGACAAAGTTTGTCTACTTTAGAGAGAAGATGGGGATGATTAAGAATCCCTTCCGGTAGCAGGAATGAAGGATTTTGTATTTACAGGGAGCTGTGGTACAAATGCATCAAGTGATAGTGGCAGTGTCAAAGGTAGTAGTACAGGAGGAAGTAGCGCAGCAGATGGGGGAGAAGACTCCTAAGATTAGTAGTGCAAAGGGTGCCTCAGAATCAGAGAAGCATGCAGCAAGCATATTATTGGAACATTTAACTCGCTAAGAGGTAGTGTTGATTTTGTAGCATCCGAAAGTGTTCCAAGTCTCAAACTTTGTAGGGAGGCTTGGACAACAACATCCCAAAGAACCCAGAAACTATTTGTGGAAATTCCACTCGATTCAAGACTTATTAAAATAATTAATTATTTTAATGGAAACCCTAAGTCCAAACTTAGGAAAATGAAATAAGTAAAGAGAATTAATAAGTCAGAGTGTGAATCTTCTAGAAAAAATGGATCAAGTCAAGATTTAATCTGAGTCATTAATTAATCTTTTAATCTGAGCCGTTGGTTCTCCAACAAGAAGATTATAAAAGAAGGCTTGAGGGTCACTTGGAAGACAAGCCGAGCACAGACTCAGTACCCAAAGGAGATCCATTCTGATGTAGAATTCAATCTCAGTGGGAAAGTTGCAGGGCAAGAAGTTGCAGGAGCAGGAGGAGGTCAGGGGTAAAAAATTTCAGGGTCAGAGAGAAGCGGTGGGTCACTGGAAGCAACTTAAGGCTGCAGTGCAGAGACCCCATGCTGTCTCCACGCAGATTCACATAGTTCAACACTAGGACTATGCAGAGAATCATGCAGATTGACACATGGGCTTGCAGGGTTTGTTCTGGGTGTTAGAAATTTGTCCAAGTAAGCTGGGTATTAACTCTTAGGTGGTTCAGAATTTATCTGCCGAATATTTTCCCTCTAAAGTTATCATTTGTTGAAGAATTAATAAAACCCTCATCTGCTGCACTGATTTTCCCACATTGGGTTTTTACGGGGACAATTGTCCAAAAATAATTGTGTACATGTGGTTGATTCTTGTGCTTATATTATCTATTGTTTATTTCTCCGCATATATAGTTGTGAATGTTGTAGTAGTATTTATTTCGATATTTTCCAGAATATTTCTGAATAATAACTTATTGAAATAATAATTAGGAGAAATAAACCTATCATTGCAACTGGTTGTAAATTTTCACACGAACTTGTAGGAGGACGCAAGGATAGAAATCGAATGACTGAGTTGAGGGAGTGTCAAGGGGAATTTTGGACAGTGAATTTAGGATAAATTTCATTACTGGTGGATCAACAATTGTGGAGAATTGCTACTCCTGAGAGATCCAAAATCGCCATTTTAGGGCATGCGCAGAAGTATTACTGGGCATAATTTGTGGGGTTGGATTCATCTTATTTGTGCCGAGTTTTGGAAGAAATTGTTTTGGCCCTATAATTTATAATATTAGTAAGAATAAACGATAGAGGACAACATCAAACCGCTTTGGAATCCAAGACCTAGCCTTCCTAGACGTAGAGAGGGCTCTCTATGTTTTTATGATTTAACTTCAGGGTTATAAATGCTCATATTAGGCTAGTTATAGAAATTATGAAGGTTGTTTGTTTTGATTGATTATGTGGCTGGACAGATAGAACTATGAAACTTAATCCATTGGGCTATGGAGTCATAAAAGGCTGGATTGTGCACCAAATTTTTAAGGGCATTCACAGGGCAAGCTAACTATGCAGACTGGATCTTACTGGTAGTGTGAATATGAGATGAAAGAAAATAGTGAATTCAATGATAGATAAAGAGCAAGTAATAATTCTTTAACTATACTTCAGAAGAAAACATTAAGATAGTAAACAGAGAAAAAATTAAGGTTCTCTCTAAACAAATCTTAATCTAAATTTTCTATATTACAATCAGATAAATTGATGCACAACATGAAAGACAAAGAAAACATTAACACAAAGGAAAAAACATCACCATTAACATAGCTCAAGAATCCTTTAAATGGCCTCTTATTATTGATTCCCAACTCAAAAAATAGAGTGCTCCAATACAATGATTCTTACAACGAAGAGTCTAACAAGGTACAACTCTTGATACTGCTAAGGAATGCAGTATTTAACTAAAGACTAAGTCAGTTGCCCTATCTCTTTGGCAACTTTTCATTCATTACAATTTAAGCAAAAATTGGACAAGTGTGGCCATGCAAAGGGCTAAGACAAATACATCTGGCAATCACCGCCTGTGGCTTTTAACTTCAACAGCTCTTCGAGAATCCAAACAGTAGGCTGAAGGTGGCTAGGTGTTCTCGAAGAGGAAATGATGGTGGCTCTGTCATTCAGACCGCCTTTGTTAGATCATTAATTCTAATTCGGCGCTAGCATTGGTGCTTCTATAATACTACTCCCTTTTCTCTGTTACAAACATAGATATACATATCAAATACAATCCTTAGGCTCAGGAGATCAAACTCAATCATCCTCGCCGAAAATAGTAAGTAAATCCATAAAAATCTAAACTGAAATCTAGGCCGAATTTGCTGAGAATACGGGTATGATCAGACATTTGTTTCTCCCCAACAGTGACACTTATGAAAAATCGGAGAGATTTTATTTTATTTTGCCCCATGTTGGTCAAAAACCTCTCTCATATTTTCAAATTTCATCTCCAGCTCTCCACAACGGCCTTTGCAAAATCATGCCTTAAATAGGGAAATCAAAATATTGAAAAATGGCCCTTAGACATGTCTTCGATTCTCCCTACTCCTGACACCTGTGTAACATCAGAGAGAGGTTTTTTTTCATTACCCCATGCTAGTCAAAAACCTCTCTCAAAATTTCTAACTTCATTCCCGTTTGCTTATTGTATGATTTTGAAGTTAATGTCTCTGCCTGCAGACAATGGGTAAAAACACCCTACTAGAATCAAATCGGATTGTAAATTATTTAACTTTGTATGTCTCTCGACTGTCTTCCTCCCCTTCGATGATGCATATGATTCTAATTGACTATATGGATGATAGTGGGGGGGGGGAAGTCTTATTGAACTAGTTGAACTAAAGCATGAGCACTGTTAATTGTTGTTTCCAAATTGTCACCAGACAATATCCAAGTTTTTATTTCAGCCTTTGAAAGAGTTTCTATACAAGCTGGTACCCCTTCTTGAAGTTTGTCTTCAATTTCAGTGTATCCTATCAGAATAAGATCTCTTTAAATCAAATCAGCAACCTCATCTAGTTTCTTTTCCCGTTCACACAAAGCAGATTTTGTGTGTATGAACTTGTCATTCCACTCTGCATACATCTGATTATTGAACCAAGAATTGAATCCTTGTTTCAAAGAATCTTCTCTTTGCTTCTCTATCTCGTTGATACCTCGAAATTTTTTTTTTCATCTCTTGTACCTTCATGTCCACCAAACCCAACTCCTTTCCTATTTTTGTGTCATTCAACTCTCCATTTCACTTAGATTGGTTTCTAATTTCCTCATTTCATCTTCATGGTTTTTAACTCTGGTCCCAAGTTGCTTCGATTCATTTTCCCATTTTGTCATCTCACTCATAAAATTCTCAATGTACTATCTAACTTCATTCACCATAGTTTGATTACTTATTTGTGATTGACTTGTTATGCTTGCATCGTAAGCATGACAAATTGCTCCGTCATCGAGAGTTTGATCTAGAACACTAACAATCTCCAGCCATGGATTTGGAAGAAGATCAACATTAATATGCACAAAGAGCTTGGTATTCCAGGAATGGAAAAATTTAAATTGCAACAGTCCAATGTTTTCTGGAAGCTAAAGTTTAGGCCCCATACACTTTCCCTGATCGAATTTGTATTCAACAGAACTCAGAGTACACAAATCAACTGTCAACGTATGTTGGAAACCATGCATCTTCATCATCTGGCAATTGAAAATCAACTTCCCACTTCCCAACTTTCTCTGATGCTCCCAAAAATATCTCTTCTTCTATCACCATCAAATTTTCATACTGATTTTTCACCATAGAAAATATAAACTTGTATCTTCTAGCCTTCTCAAACATTTCATTCAGATTTTGTCCTTCCATACAAAAACTATACAGACCATGAATTTTGTTATGGAAACAAGCCTTTGTCTTCAAGCGTTCAAGACTCAAGTTTTGCAAAGATCTCATTGTTATATTATCAAATTTCAATGTATCTCTACTGATACATAAACTGATTACTGTTAACAATGATTTTTACACCTATGAACTAATATAAAGTTTTAAAATTAGAAGTAAAACTCAGTGAACATATAGGAAAATCCACCCTATGTGTCACCAACAAATCTTCCTCTTTGTTTGGGCTCATGCTTGCCAATATCAGAGGGTTGTTTCTAGTCATTGTACATATTGTTCTAAGTTCTAACCTAAACAGCGAGAGAAAGGTTGTTTGACTAGCAAGTTGCCAAATAAGTGTGAAATAAATCATTGAGTTTAAAGTGTGGAATTTTCCTCCTCAAATCATCATTTTATATGGAAAAATAAGAAAATGCATCTAAGTGCCTAATTGCCCAAATAAATAGCTAAAAACTCTTAATACTTTACAGAAGATAACATTGAATCAAAAAAATCAAAGTGAGTAGATCATAACTAAATTTTGTTCTGTGAGAACCAAAAGGTTGGATGCACCAAGATGATTATCACAAAACTTGAAACAATGATACCTATTACTGCAGAATCTAGTAGGCCTAATGGAAAGCCTCACTAGGCAGAACTAGAACTTATGGCAATATGAGAATCGGTTGCCACGATCACTTCAACTACCTTTCTCTTGCACTTTAGTGGTTTTTTACCACAAGTCCCTAAGTGCTCACCTAAAGGATATTCAATGACAATGGCTCAAGGTGAATGTTATGAGGTCTACAAATTAGGATATGGTACCCATGTAGCCTTGAAGGACTAATTAACCTATGCCCAAGTTTAGGTACTCTATTCGTAAAGCAATTAGAGGCATGTTATGTGTTAGGGTTTTTCAGATTTTAAACAATGAGGCATAAGATGTCATATAACAATCTAAAGTAAAGGTCGTTGAATGAATAATAAACAAAGAATGCAAGACCTTCATATAAATACCAATAATTTATGGTTTTTAATGGAATTTTATCACAGAAATAATGTACAAACAACAAATAAATAGTGACATCAATCATAAAGAGGAGGGCTTAACATGAAAGAATGCTAGATTTTGCTTTCATATTATTTATTAATGCATTTTTTACTTTAAGAACCATAAAATATGAAACATAATTTTTTTTTGTTCTTGCAATATTCCACATAAATCACTGGCCCTAAACCTAGGTATCTAGGAAAAAGAAAGGAGGATAAATTTAATAATAAAAATGGTTGATCAACACTTATATGACTAGTGTCATGTCCTAAATGGGCTTGATGGAGTCTTCTAAGGTAGAGATCACTGACAACAATCTTGTTGGAGTAAGGGGGGATGGTTAGGGAATCAAATTTTAAAATCCTAGTGATTTCCTTGTGAGGGGAGATCTTAAATTTAAGGGATACACACTCGGAGTTCCTTAAATGTTTTCGAGGAGAAATTTTTTTCATGCTATAAAGGAGCACCATTAAAGACTACATTTTGGTCCTGCTATTGCAAAATCTAGCAGGCCTTGGAGAGAGAAACCCTACAAGGTATAAACTATACCTATAAGCAACAATGAGGTAGTGGCCCACTATCACCATAGCCAAAACCCCTTGCTCCTTATGCACTTTCACCAATGGAAGGAGTCCCAATAGGAAGGAGATCACTTATAATAGGTATTCTAGGGTTGAATTACTAAATTATCTCACTAGGAAGTCTTCAAGAAAAATAATCTTGGTTAAAGGCTTCACAAGGAAGCAATTTGCTTTATATGAAGATACCTATAAATGGGGTGCACTAGATCTAGGGTTTGATTGATTTGACAAATGTTGGAGCAACTCAAAGTCAAGTCAAGGAGAAAGGGTTCCTTACAGTGTCTATTAGATAAGCCAAGGCTTAGGAAACCTTCAAGAAAGTCGTTAAGTTGACGAAAGAAAAACTAGGGTTTCCCTCTTAGGGAAAACACCTAAGGCAAGAGAATTTAAGCATTAAATTAACATGGATTCCCACTAAATTGATAGGTTTTGTGGAAAATCCTACCTACTTGATGTATAGGCTCTCCAACAACTGAAGTCCTCCCTCCCTAGAAATTCGCACCAAGCCCTAGATTTCTTCCCTAGATTAAAGTAAATGATAACAGAAAATTCCTAAGGGCAAACATGACAAAAAACAAAGGAAAACTGAACAGAAGTGCAGACGTTATTCATCACCTTCATCATTACTGTTGGGGTTCTCCTCTTCAATAAGGCAGGCCAAAGCCTGCGTTGCAGCAATTTCCACATCAACTACAAAGCGTTTGGGAAAACTCGCAGGAGCGTAGAGAATGGGGGAGTTTGGGTCTATGCCATTTGGAATCTGCATCCAAATTCCATCAGATTCCATGACCCAAATGTCCGTGTCATCAGCATCTTTCTCCAGAGCCATCAAAGGGATAGGAGTGCAGTGCGGAGAGTGTGATCTGGTAGCGGAGATGGACCTCCTCAAGTCACGACCACCTCTCTGTGCAGCTTTCCTGTAGGATTTTGAGCGCTGCTCGAGCTCAATTCTTTGTCTCTCAAAAGTGTTGGAAGCAGAGCCATCAATAGACTCGAGGCAGTTTTCATCTCCGCGATGATATCAACCCAGGGGATCCCCTCTCTGACTGCTGTGAATAGTACGTTGGCGAAGTCTATGAGCCATTGTGCACTTAGGGTGGGGTGAGTAGGTCAGGAGAAACAGAAGCACCCGGGGCCAAAGAATAAAGGTAGGAATCACACTGGGGATGAAGGGGCAACTATAGTTGGGGGGAAGGCTCACAGGATGGAGAGTGGAAATTCGAAGGAAGCTACACATCTCCTCGATGGGAGAGAGGCTTCGCAATAGATTGAAGTCGATGAGAAGCTAGAGCAGCGTAAGGGGAGCGAAATGAGGAGGTATTAGGCTAAGTGAGGAAGGGGATAGGTAACATGGTGTTATAAAGGGGAAGGGATGAGATTTGTGAGGATGGTGATGGGTGGCCTTCACACAGATCTGTGAGTTATGCTTGAGCACCATAGCAGGCGCAGGAGAGGAATGGTTGTGATGCTGATTAATCATGATGGACATTAATGGTGATAGAAGTGAGGTGATGTTCAGGGCCAGGTGAAAAATACCCATCCTCTCGTCATCATTTCTGGTTCTGTGAGGTGCTAACCGTAATTGGATCCATGGCAGGTGAAGCTATGCATTGGAGAACTTCATTATTTGGGTAGAGTGAGATGTGATTGTCACTCGTGTCTAGGCTGTCACCTGCATCCGAAGAGTTCTTAAGAAATTATTAAGGAAAATGAAAATCTGAATTAATAGCTACCATACTGGATTTTCCAACATGGTACCAGAGCTAAGGTGAACAAGGGAAGGGTTGAAAAGATCATCTTGTGGACAAAAAGAAGGGGTTTCCATGGGAAATCTCTTGTAATAGGATCAAGACTACATCAAGCTCTCATCAAAGAATATTACAAGAAGATTTTTGATCTCTCTTGAAAGGAGATCTATTTAAAGGCATATTGGAAGACATCCTAAATAAAATTGACAAACAGCCCTAAGTCGCGCCACTCACATCCCCTAGATCTCAACAACACAAGCAAACCAATCTCAAGCTGGCTTATTGGGTTTTCCACGGTGTTCTATAATTTCTACAAAGGCGGGAAATATGGTACAAATACTCATGATAAAAATGCTTGAATTTACGGTTGGAAAAAGCGCGTCTAAATGTAACAGGCTTTGAATATGTACGCAAGCAATACTCATCGGACTTTCGACTCTTTCATTGAAAATCCATGATGAAAGGGACTTCTTCCCTTTGTCTGACAAAAGCCCAAAGTAAGAAATTCGTCTCACCTTCAGGCCCTCACCCATTTACAAACGGAAGGTTCGGTGCCTCCTTCATTTCATGAGAAGGCGGCGGCGATATTGACTTTAAAGGTCAGAAGTCCAGGTGTGCCTTTACTGAACAAGTGAAACAATATCTCCAGGTTTTATGAATGAGAGTAATGATCATAACAGGGATAGAGTTTGAAATATGCTAGCTCAAAGGAAAAAAAAGTCTGGTATAATAAAGGAGGTCATTTGAAGCTTTCAAATCATGTGAATTGTTGAACTTTAGAAAAGCATGTCATCAGTAAACATTCCAATCTTAAGCAGCCTGCTTGTCCACAAGATCAAATTGAAGAGGTGCTGACAAAACATGCCATTACACAGGCAGAAAGAAAGCTCTTTGTTTTTCAAAGGACACTGACCTCCATAGTCACAGAGACTATCCTTCAAATAATTTTTCATGAGATGACCAAAAAAAAGGATGACATTTCAGTCACCCTCAGAGCAGTACAGGAAGACAGTGACACTTTGGCTAGGGTTTTTCTGAAGCATAGTGATGATTGCAAGCAGAGGTGCCAGTCTTGATGTTTTTTAAGTTGATTTCTTACCATCATAATCAAACAAACCCTTGTCATGCAACCTTATCACATAATCCTCATATACTTTGTAGGTATGCCAAGGGAGAAAAGCAGATGGCTTTCAAAGGCAAAAGCATAGTTGGAGAAAGTGCCAAGCATGGAGATGAATTAGCTGTCATCCCTATCCCAAGCGATGAAAGCGACAATGAGGCCCGCCTCCTTGAAAACCTCCTCATTCACAAAGAGGGGCAAATTGAGGTGTTACAAGAAGACCTTCAAAGGGCGAGGAATTTCAACCACTTCTTGGAGGTTGAAAACAAACAAATGAAGTTTCATGCAGCTATTCATGAGGCAAGGGCAATTAAGTATAAGAAAGAGGCAGAAAGGGCGCAAGCAAGAATTGAAGAGCTCATTGGTGAGTTTGATGATGAAGAGGAGGAAGACCGGCCTAGGCGGAAGAGGCCTAGGACCATCGGGCTTAGAAGAGCCTTGGAAAAGCAGAGAGCAGAAGAGCAAGCCCAGCTCCAAGCCTTCCCTCTCACTGCACTCCTTGAGCAGGAAATTGAGGAAAACAAAGAGGCTTGGCTTGAAAGAGCTAACAAGCATTTGGAAATGAAGCTTGAAAGGGCGAATAGAGATTTAGAGCTGCAGAGGAAGAGGACACACCACTTCCAAAAGCTGAATCAGTTTGCCTGGCGCAAACTAAAGGCAGCACAAGAGAAATTGAAGAAGGTAAAGGGGAAGCGCCTAGCACGGAAAGAAGGGAAAAGCATATCAGCCCTTGATATTTTGGCCTCAGCTTCAGAGCATGTTGCTATGGACCCTTGAGGGTCATGCATGCCAATTTTGGGCCTTTTTCGACAACTTTTTGTTTTTTGGCATTTTTTGGGTTTTTGGCCGAAAACTCATAATTTCGCCATTTCAGTTTGATGAGTTGTCAAGGGAGGAGGATGATACCGATGGATGCCATAATTCCATGAGCAGGTCTCCAGCGATTTTCAAGGCATTTGGAGATCATTCGCCCCCTCAAATTGGCGAAAAATACCCTCTTTTTGCACATTCTGCCCGCCATATCAGCAGTCTGCTATTTTCTGGGTTTTTACACACAGGTACAGTTTTGGATGACTTCCAAGCCTCGGATTGAGATGGTTTCAGTTGCGCCGGAAAGTAGACACAGAGAGCTTTCCAGCAAGCCCTCATGAGCCTCATTTCGACATCGGGAAGGCTGCCAATTGCATCCAGCAAGTCAGGGGACCTTTTTCAGGCATAAATATGAAGTATTTTTGTAATTTTTGAACTCCAAAAATCTGCTTTTCCCAAATGTGCGTTAAGCTATTTTTATCATTGGGAAATCATGTAAAGTCAATATAATTTCTGTTTTTAGCAGTTTTTTAGATATTTTATGGGATATTTTGTGCCTTGGGCTTTGCAAAGCCTCGAGGACAAGTTTAGATATTTTGACTTGGCCAATGGGATAGCTAGTTGCTCCATGAGGTTTTCCTCCCTCAAGCCTATTTATTCCATGGGTTTCATTGTAAATCAGAGGCTGAACTTGAGAGAAGAATTAATACATTGGTCATATGAGCTTTGAAGACTACACTTGTGTTATGATTTTTGGACTGCCTCTTGGATGCTTTTGATGAATGATGAAGGATTGGTGATGGATTCCATGACATGGTAGAATGGTATAGTGTTTCTTGCTATGTTTTTGTCTTCTAGTTTTCATTCATAATACATGTTTCTTGCTGCTATAGATCAGTAGAGATTGATTTTGAGATATGCCCATGGAGGCACCTCAAGATCCCTGAATCTTCATAGCTTGATGTTTTCTTCTTCCTTAGTTATGCTAAAGAATTATTAGCTGCTCTTTAGTAACTTAAGGTATTGTTGCTAGTTTTATTCATAAGTTCTATGAATGTTAAGTAGGATGTATGGTTTGCCATGCCTACCTATTAGCTGCCCATAGTTCTGTCCATGAAACTATCTCTTGAACTGATTAGTTTATCATTTTGTTGAACCAAGGAGGCCTAGTCCCGATCTAGCCCTTTGCCTAAAACTATGAAAACTTGTTTGTCCAAGTGCCCAATGACTTAGAGACTGTGTTTAGGCGTTCCGGCGTAGTTTATGAGTTGTTAGTTTGTCTTATATGTTTTCCCCAAAGTCTGATAGCCATTTCCAGAAGTTAGAGGGTCTTATACCTCTATGTATGGCTGGAATGTTTGATTTCTATGTATTAATTAGCTCATAGATGCATTTAGCATGATTAATGGCTTGCTATAACATGTTTATGTCTGCTATTAACTAGTTACACTTGAAATCCCTTGTCTTTCACCAACTTGTTGTCCATTTAATCCATTTTTCCCAAAGATCCCTTCTACCGTGAATCAAATCGGCCCTACAGCAGCTTTACATCATCACTTCATAGCTTCCTTGACCTGTTTGACCCCATAGCCCAATTTATCTACAACATGTTATCCAGTTTATGTATTTGATCAGTTTCATCCCTCACAAACTTAAAAACTAAAAAACCAAAAACACACTTCATAACTAGCCTAATATCAGAACATCGCAAGTAAACACACCGACATCTTTTACACATATAGAGAGAGCCCTCTCTGAGTCCAGGAAGGCTAGGTCCTTGGGCTCCAAAGCTTGGTTTGATGTTACATCGTCATTTGGCTAGCCAATCGGCCAAATCACGGGACTCTAACATAATGGCGATCACGGTGGGACTTTGAGTTTGTGACAATCTAAGGACACCTTAGAACTCTATAAGTCCCTTATTTTCAAGAATACCCGCCTTTAGCCACCTCATCGCCACTCTAACATAATGGCGATCACGGTGGGACTTTGAGTCAAAACATCCTAGGTATCCCTTAGGAACTCTCAAAATCTCAGTCAAACTTAGAAGAGTAGAATCTAGTTGTCTCACCATCCTAGAAAAATGATGAGTCAGTTATAGGAAATTCTTCCAAACCTCAGGACTACATAAAACTCAGAAAAAACCACAAAAAACTCCCTTAGATTGGTTTTTGACATTATTGGTGGTGGACCATACAAGTTTATCTCAAACAACTGACAATCCACCTGGCGACTCCACTATCCTCCGATGGTTAGTGTGGGCCTTACTACTTTGCTAAATTTTAGAATACCATCACGATTTGTACCCCATCCGCTCACTAACATGGCAGGAGATGGTGGGACACTAGTACATGACAATACATGATAGTTTGGCAAACTCTTATAGACTCTTTGGTCCTTTAGGTACCATAAACAAGCAAGCAGTCCATAGACTCATTTTTTAGAGTAAACTCTTTTTGTTCTCATCACCCTAGCAAAGTGTTGAAACAAGTCTAGGATACTTTAACAAACCATAGGCTGCACATAAAACTCAGAAAATCCAAAAACATTCTCAGATTAGTTACTGGTGGTGGACCATATCTATCTTCAAAAAAACAACCCATTTCCACCTGGCGACTCCACTAATCCATCCCTTTTATTTTTGACCATCCTTCGCCTTATTAAAGCTTTAGAAAAACCACTCATCCAGAAACATTCACCAATACCATTCTCTTTAAGCTCTGGATCTAAAATCTGGCTTCACGAAGAATCAATACCAGAGCTCATCCAGACCCAAATCCCCCTATCATAGTAGATGACCCAGAAAAGATTCTGTGGCAAGCTTCTGAAACTGATCATCTAGCTACTGGTAGATCCATCCGTAGAACAAGATCTGTACCTAAACATCGCACTATCCTACTAGATTCACCTTTGGAACTAGAGTCATCACAAACTCTTCCCCGAAGCAAATCATATAGTAAGATAAATTTTTACGATCTTGAACCCCTAAACCCACCACAGAGTCCTATTAGAGAAGCTTCACCCGCTACTCCTCCTGATTTCCAGCTTCTTTATCAATTTGGCTCCTATCATCCCAGATCTGCTCAAAACCAGATCACTAGTCCAAGTTCATCCGCCACACCTGGTCAAACCACCACTGTTCAAACCACTTCATTTCAACCTACTAGTCCTCATCTTGTACATCATCCATTAGCTCCAGTCATGGCAGCCTGGTACGCACCTTTGGTGTTGCCACCGCCTTTAGCTCCTCTCCCAAACAAATATCAAGACAAAATCCCGCACTTTACTGGAGAAGACACCACCACACCTCAACAGCATATAAGTAGAATGACTGATGCTTATGAATACCTAGAGGTACAAGACGAGACTATCAGAATGAGAATATTCGCCCAAAGTCTTGGTGGTGAACCCAAAGCATGGTTCAAAAGCTTAGCTCCAAACAGTATCCATGATATCCTAGAACTACATCAAGTTTTCAGAAATAGGTGGGAAATCCGAAGAAACCCCATTCAAATCCTGTCAGAATATAACAATCTTAAACGGGAAAATGGGGAAAGTGTCCAAGCTTACTGTACTAGGTTCAACAGTGTATATAACTCCCTTCCACCTCATTTTAAACCTCCACTTGGTTTAGCTTTGGCAAAATTTCCTGAGGGTTTTGATCCGGACATGACATATCATTTAAGAGACAAGGATCCCCCTACCTTAGAGGAAATGCAACAAATAGCCATAAAAGCAGATGCCAACTTAGCTGAAAAAAGAGCTAGAACTAGATCTGAAAGAAAGGTCACATATAGAGATGAGGTCTCCACTTCATCACCTTCCCTCGATCCCCGAATAGATGACTTAGTCAAATCCATGGCTAAAATGTGGGAAAAGATCAATGAAAAGGCTCCTGTTAGGGATAACCAGCCAAACCCTCCAAACAGAAACCGGAACCAGAACTTTAGGAGGGAACAGCCCCAAAACAGACCAAGGGAAAATGACCAACAGATCAGGCCACCATTCAATGAAAACTATGTGGAAGAATATGATAGGGACTCAGAACCTCTTGATGAACATCATTTAAACCTCATAGGGTCTGACAATGAGAGTGAGGTGTACCTCACCGAAGAAGAACAAGCGTTCTTTTCCCCTGATCAAGATGAGACCAACTATGAAGATCCCGATGACCCCGCCATAGAGTTTCAAAATGCTATTATAGAAGCCCACAGGCAATATGACCTTAGAAGCAAAAGAAACCAAGATAATGTCAAGAAAGGTAACTCTGATACTGCTAAAGCTCCAGATACCATCCTCAAGAAAGCATCAAGCAGTGACAAAATCAAGGTTGAGAAGACTGACCAAAGCAAAGCTAAAGTTATCCAAACTAGTCCTCACTTAGATACTCCTGGTACTTCTACAAAAGTCACCGAAACAACTACGGCAAAGAAAATCCCAAAACAAGGTCTACAAACTCAGAACATAGAGAGGGTCATGGCTGAAAAAGCTGAAACAAACACATCTAAACTTCAGTTACCTTTTAGTTTTGAAGGCGAAATCGCCAAGATCAAGATCACCATGCCTCTTACTGAACTCATTGCCCAAAACTCTTATAAATCCCAAGTACTAAAAGTCTTAAATCTAGAGAATGATGCAAACACTGTTAATCTAGCTGATGACAATCCTGAAGTTTTGTTTGGTCCAAAGATAGAGGGAAAATTCCAAGAAGGAAATACTCTTCCATTTTACATTAGCCTAAACATCCACGACCAAATCCTCCACAATGCCATGCTAGACTCCGGCGCCTCGCATAATCTTATGCCGAAGGTAGTAATGGAAAGATTGGGCTTGGAAATCACAAGACCATACAAAGACTTGTATTCGTTTGATTCAAGCAGAGTCCAATGCCTGGGTTTGATCAAAGACCTTTGTTTTAGTCTGGCCCAAATACCTGCGAAACATCTAATCATGGATATAGTAGTGGCAGACATTCCTCCCAAATACGGGATGCTTCTATCCAGATCTTGGGGAGCCAAACTCCAAGGGAATATCCAACTAGACATGTCATATGCCACCATTCCTGTGTTTGGTCAGACCAGAATACTGTACCGCGAATCACACATGAAATACATGATTAGCAGTCAAGATAGGCCAGATAACATTCCAATGTGTTCTTTGCGGTCCAACTTAAACTCTTTCATTATACATATTGATGTAAACATGGAGGAAGAGTCAAAAGAAACTGATATAGACTTAGATCCACCACATCAGCTGTCCCTGGTGCCCTATAATGAACTGGACACTCAAAACTACCATGATCATGAACAGTTGTGTCTTGAGGAGAGTAAGTTTTCCCTTTCTGAAGTAGGATTAGAGCAAGAAGCGCAAACCCTTATGTACTATCAAACAAATTGCTCTAGCTTTAGTCAAACACCAGCAGTAACTTGTGGAAATTTCTTCCGGGTAAAGGCTTTAGAAGACCTACACATCATAAACCTGTTTGGAACCCGGGAGAAAGGGAGTTTAATGTTTCTACCATACCTCAAAGATTTACCATCATGTAACCCTCCTACTGCGAATGAAACTTTAACTATAGCCTCAGCAGCTCAAAATCTAGAGAAAATGCCAGATAAACTTCTTATAAGTAAGAATGATAGTTGCAATCCCAGCATACCTGAGCTACTAAAATTGGTGCATCTTCTGTCTTTTCATGAAGAACTCAGAAAAGCTAAAATCAGAAATCTCATGCAGAATACCAATTTCTACAGGAAAAACAAGGGAAAATACTGTGTCACTACCTTTCCCTCAAAGAATAACTTTGACAAGAGAAAACACAACAATCTGAAAAAATAATCAGGGATAAAATAGATGGCCATAGAATCTGCTTTGATTTTAGAAATAATACTGCATATCCCTATAAAAGAAATCATGTTTTTTCTACCCAAGACCATGATTCACCAATTAAAAGTGCTTTTAATCATGTATTTTCGCAAGATGATGTTTCAGGTCATGGTCATAAAATTCCCTTGCAAAGTAGACAGCTTAAATATTTTTTCCATTTTGCGGGAGGTAGATCTGATTTCAAGTTCAAAATTGCAAAACCACCCAATATCAGAAATCTGTTCATGAAGGCCATGTTCCCAGTTTTAAATTTCTGCATTTTTGCATACCTTGATGATGTCATTATCTATTTCAAGAATTACCAAGAGTACATGCATTACCTGAAGAAAGCATACAGTAAGGAAAGGAGTGGAAATCAGATATTCAGAGAGGTACAAAGAGAGGATACCGGGTTGTTTAGAGATTCTTGCATGAATCCCTATGTCATGTTAGAGAGAGAAAATTTCCCAAATTTTTCTTTTCAAGAGTTAAGTGGGCCAAGGGTGAGAGGAGATCCTTACGAGGATAAGATGCTGAAATTCCGTCATTTCCAAGATTTTTGAGTTTGAAACACTTTCAGTCATTGTACATACCATTGTTTGAAATATTGAAAAAATAAGAAAAGTCAAAAACAGTAAAAGATAGGAAAGTCAAAAACAGTAAAAAAGCAGAAAAGAGGGCAAGTAAAGATAGAACAAAGGCCCCATGTTCCAAAAAAAAAATAGTCTTTCAGAAAGCGAGCAAGTCTAAATGCCGCTACTAGTGCTCCAATGTCTTGTTCAGCTATCTAGCCTAATCATAGCTGAGCATGTTTAAATTTATTTGCTGATAAGTTAGTGAGTGCCAAGATAGTCAACATTGTGTAAGATTGACTTATCACGGAGCTTAGAGTAGGGAGAGATTCTGGTTCCACATGCCTAAAACAGAACCAAAGGGAGAAGCGAGGGATAAAAAAACACATTGTACATCTTAGCCCCGCTTGTCTAGTTTCCTTTTGTTGCAAAATAACATTTGTGTGCAGCTTGTCTTTTATGCCGCAAATGCATGACAAATCAGACTGCCTAATCCTGATTTGATCATTTTTAAATTTCATGTTGTAGATTAGAGAATGAAATCCTGTCAAACTTCTTAATCTTGACAGTCGATCTAGTTTTAGGTAGAGAAATGAAGGAGTTCATCAGCTTAATCTGAACTCCCGGCAGATATAAGAGTAGAAATAGATAGGTTCATTTTGCAAAAAGAAAAATATGCATTGTCAAAAGGTTGCTAGTTCAAATGCGCCAAAGAGAAGAAAAAATGTTAGGAAAGATAGTGGGGTAGGTAGAAGTATCATTGATGTTAACCATGCTGTCACTTTTCAGAAATAACATCAAGAGAAGGGTAAATTTTGCGCCAATGGATAAGGCACTGGTCTTCATAACACAAAGATCTGAATTCTGGACACCTCCTGACGAGGAGACGCCCTCCCCAAATGGAGCCACTGTTAGCCATCAGTATTTTTTTACATGTTAGTGATGACTATATCTACAGCTGAGTTTTCTAGAAACTGATTTCCTTATGTCAATATGTCATCTAGAAAACCCTCCTAAAACTTTTTTTGCCTTTCTACTTTTCAGTCCACCCCTGTCGAAATCAAAACCTCATTGTCACTATCCTATTCAGCTTCAGCCTTATTGGTCCGCCCATCAGCTTTAAAGGGCAAATCCACATCTGTTTCAAAAGTCTCCCCTATGTTAGGAAGTGGTGCTTTAAGACATTTCACCCTTGGTAATCATCAAAAAGCCAAAAAGCCTCCATCTGCTACAGACCAACCATGAATGACCTCCCACTCTGCAAATAAAATTGACAAACAGCCCTAAGTCGCGCCACTCACACCCCCTAGATCTCAGCACTGCATAAAACCCAATCTCAAGCTGACTATTAGGTTTTTCACAGTGTTCTATGGTTTCTACAAAGGCAGGAAATATAATTTCATCTCATAGAGTAAATGCTTGAATTTACAGTTAGAGGAACAGCTGCTTCTAAATGTAACTTGAGCCTGAGATATGTCTGCAAAACAGAAAGCTACTCATCCAGAATTTGCAGTTCTTTCCAGCATGAAAATCACAGAAAGACACCACTGTCACAGCAAACTGGCAAATTGTCATGGCCCAGAACCTCCTTCATTTACAAGCAGAGGGTTAGGGCGCCTCCTTCATCCACAAGCAGAGGGCGCTGGCCAGTATTGATTTTGAAGATTGAAAAAATCCAGGTTTTCCTTTTACTGAACAAATGAAACAGAGACTCCAGGTTTTTCTGAGTGTGAATGATGATCATAACAGAGAATAAAGTCTGCAGTATGCTAGCTCAAAGGAAAAAGAGTCTGGTATAATAAAGGAGGTCATTTGAAGCTTTCAAATCATGTGAATTGTTGAACTTTAGAAAGGCATGTCATTAGTAAAAATTCCAATCTTAAGCAGCCTGCTTTCCACAAGATCAAATTGAGGATGTGCTGACAAAACATGCCATTACACAGGAAGAAAGAAAGCTCTTTTCTTTTCAAAGGACACTGACCTCCATAGTCACAGAGACTATCCTTCAAATAATTTGTCATGAGATGACCAAAACAAAGGATGACATTTCAGTCACCCTCAGAGCAGTACAGGAAGCAAGTGACACTTTGGCTAGGGTTTTTCCGAAGCATAGTGATGATTGCAAGCAGAGGTGCCAGTCTTGATGTTTTTTAAGTTGATTTCTTACCATCATAATCAAACAAACCCTTGTCATGCAGCCTTATCACATAATCCTCATATACTTTGCCAAGTGAAGGGCCTCCTCCTTTTATGAGCAGATGGCCAAAGCCATTGCAGGTTGTTGAAAACTGATTGATCTAAAAGTGCAGTGGAAGGATACAAAGAAATTAAATAGAAGTCATTGCACAGGTAAAAGTTAGGGTTGGTGATTTAAAAGTATTGATTTTCCTATTCAAATGAAAATGTCTTTCAAAGAAATACATCATGATAAACAGGAAACAATATGAATATGCATGCATTGATACCAAAAAGGAGCAGTTTCTCTAAAGGAAAGGGTTAAACAGCACTCCACTGTCACCTACCCCGAAGTCTAAGAAAACTCCTTTTGAGGAAACAGAGAAGTATAGTGTGAAAGCATGCAACCAAAAGAGGGCGCTTACAGTCCAGGGAGAAGCTTATAAATCACCTGGAAGCAGCAATTATCAAACAAATTGGAAGAACACAGGCCATCTCCTGATTAAATGACAAAACAATCGCCAAGGTTTGTCAAAATGCTCTTTGGCACATTCTGATTGATTTTCTTTAGATTATCACTAAGAAGGTAAAACAGGGGACAAAGTTGAGCTACAGAATGCATGATGAATAGGTATACAATGCTATAAATGGACAAAGAAGTGGTTTGATAGATTGTCAGTTTTGGGAGTTCAGAACAAATGCATCTTTCTCATCATTCAAAAGACAGATACATCATAGGTAATGTACCTATAAGCAGGAAATTATTTTGGAAAAAAGGGGCGCCTTCTTGAAATCAAGAAACCATGACCAAATCCAAGTTATGTCAGTAAGTTTGGCACCTACTGAAAATGAAGGTTGAAGAAACTATCAAAGAACAAGAGCTGTTAAAACAAGTTGACAAAACTATGCCTGTCCTTCAAATAACAAAGCAGTTTGCAGGTATTCTCTTGACTGTTTTAAAGGAAGGGTTACTCTATCTCATGTATATGACCAGTATTGTTAAAAAAAGTGGCAGAAATGATATGAAGGTTGTGGAGCTATTTTTCAAAATTTGAAAATTCGGTGTTTATCACCCAAAGGAACAAAACAGAAAATCACTGTTCAAACACCGGTGCATGAGGAAGACGAGGTTCTGGTTTTTAAAACCATTTTTGTTTTTATAAAGAAGTTCAAGTATGAGCTGCACCGAGGATATCCAAAAGTGTCAAAAATACTGTGAAAATTCGCAAAGAAGCCAAACCAAAATTCCACTTTGCATTTAAAAAGGAGGTGACCGTTGAAGATTTGTTTTGAAATGATATAAGGAGTAAGGTCGAGGGTGAGTTTATCTTTTTTCCAACTGCAAACAAAGTTCCATGCCACCCTCAGCATCGAAACAACAAATTTCTGATCGAAGTAGCAGAGTTTGCACATTTTTACACTGCGCGACGCGCCTGCCATTTCGCGCGACGCGCCTGGCAGAGGTTTTGAACGGGCAGTCAGTGTTGGCGCGACGCGCCTGTACAATGGCGTGACGCGCCTGTACGCCACCCGACAGCCCGACCCGACAGGCCACCCGAGTGTTTTCTCTTGCGCGACGTTCTATCTTCAAAGGGTGCCGCGCAGGTTTAAAGGTTTCCGGTGTTACTTGAGCCTTTCACAATGGGTGTTCATCAAATTTAAAGGTATGCTATATGTTTTTCACCCGGTTCCAAAAATACAAAGTGCTATCAAGGTTTAAAGAGCCACTGTCAAGTTTATAGAAGCAGGGTTTAAATGTGATAACAAGTTAGAGATAAACACCGGAGGGGTGTGATGTTTTGATTCAAGGAACGCTTGTTCACTATTAAAACTGCTGCGAATTTTCACCACTCCACATTCAAAAATTTCAAAACCTTGTCATTATAGTTAAAAAATAGTGTTTCCTGCACGGTGATCTGAAGTGTTAAATTGTGATGAAGTGCTGACTGTGTCATCTAGAACACCTACGGGAAAAAGGTTGGTGTTAAGACTAAGGGCAGCTTGTTTAGTCTTCAAAACATCGAAAGGCAGAGGTTTGTCCTATAAAGAATTGTGTGTTGATTAAAAGGAGAGTTGGTTATAAAAAGACAGGGTTTAGGTCTAAACAGAAACCTTTCACACTGTCCTCAAAACATTGCCATATTGTTAAAACAGTGAAGTGCACTCAAAAAAGGTTTTTTTGACAAAGGGCTGTTTATAAGTTGAAGGACCACAGGGTAAGGCTGCTCCTGCTCCTCATGCAAAGACAGTGTTTGTGGTATAGCTGCTTGTTTGACTTTAGGTGTTCATGCTTGTTTGATAAACAGATATCAGGTTGAAACAAAGGATTTTCTCCACAAAGGCTAGGGTTACATGTATAAGGGGCCCTTGACTATTTTGAAAAAGAAAACTCACATAAGCTTCTGCCCAAAAGCTTTGTAATCTTTGAAAAGATCTGTCATCTTGGCTCAGGATTATGCCAGGTGACTTTTTAATTGCATAAAGAGTTGTTTTCACACATGCAAGTTGATTGACTGTTGGTATACTTAGTCAAGTCATATTTGGAATAATTGGAAAATATAATGTTGATCCAAGACACAAGATGTGTTGCTTAACTTTCAAAGATCACCAAGCAGGGAAACTTTGGCATTATATACAGCCTGCCTCATATAGTCTGCCCCTCTTTTTCACTGTATTATTTCCTACTGTGAATTTGTTGACAGAGATTTTCTAAAGGCAAACATGACACTTTCTGAAGGGAAGGTTTTTTGATGGGAATTTAACATTAGAGATAGAGATATAAGTGTGGTGGTTGATCTCTTAAATTCACAAGTAAAGGGTGTTTTTCCTAAAAACACTGTGCACTGATATTTCACCTAACCTAGGTATCCTTTTTCTTTCACTGTATGGTCTCTTCTATAGAAATCTGTTGACAAAGGTATTTTCAAGGTGGAAGACCATTTTTGAAGAGCAGATTTTTTATGATTAATATTTGTCTTGAAGACCAAATTCAGGTGTGTTGATTGGCCCCTAACAAATCCACAGGAAAAGTGATTTTTCAATACTGTGCACAGGAAATCTACACAGCAGTTTGTCTCATCTTTACTGATGGTGTCCTATTGAGGAATTTACCTGGCTGAGGTACATTCAAAGGTAAAAGGCTGGTTTTAAGGAGAGCAGAGGTTGTGATTTCAAAGGCACTTGTTGCAAACCCTCCACCTCACATTGTTTCTCTGTCCAAGCAGCATATTGCCACAGTTTCAATCCAGAAGGGCATTTTACATACAGTGAAGGCAGTTTGCCTCTTCCAAAGCTTGTTCAGGTCAGAATGCCTCCAAGGCAAGACCACAGGAGCGGTCCACATAAGAGATATGAGCCTATCTCCACAGAAGAAATCAATGCTCACCCATCTGTGCTTTTCAATTTCCATGAAGTAGGTTGTCTTGATTTCTGCCAGAAGATAGGAGAAGTCAAGAGTTTTTCGCCATTAACACACTTGTGCGCTTTGAGATTCAAAGAAAAACACTTCCAATTGGCGGGTCTTGATTTCAAAATTTCTCCAAGGTATGTGTCCAAGGCTACCAAGATCCCGTATCATGGCGAAAAGTGGTTTAAACAAGCTCATCTTGACTTAGAGGATTATAAACCTTTCATCAAGCCTGAACATAGGGAAACTATCACTGCTATTTTCCCTTTTTCCTATCTTCTTGATAGCTATGCTCCACTAATGAAAGCCATAATGAGATATTTCACTTGTGAAGGGAGGTTTAATCGAATTTATGCCTACCATGTCCGCTTGTTGATGCATTTTACCAGAAGCAGGCAACTAAACCTTCCTTACTTTTTGTCCAAGAGCATAGAGAAAATGGCATCTACTATCCAAAAGAAGGCTCCACCTCAGCAAATCCCTTCTCTCTTTCATCATTCCTTGATCAAGATTATCTTCTTACACCAGCTAGAGAAGAAAGGGGTTTCATGGGATTTTTTCATCAGCCATTCAGATTTTGCCACTGTCCCTCCCGTTCATGTGTCTCCTACTCAGCCTGTCCATCGCCCAGTGCCTTTGTCTAGTAGGCCTACACCTAGAAGACTGAGAATGACTACTGGGCAGCCAAGTCAACAGGGAGAAGGAGAGGGCAGTGAACAACAGGGAGAAGGAGAAGGCAGTGAACAACAGCAGTTGGACATTGAGGGACAGCAGCAGATACAGGATGAGGGACAGCAGCAGACAGCAGTTGAGGAGCAGCAAGTTGGGCAGGAAATTGAAACACCTTTTGAGCCACAAACTGGACAAGATATTGAGGAAGAACAGCAAGCTAAAGCTGCCACATTAACAGTGACAAAGATTGTTCCTAGCAAGAGGAAATTGCCCAAAAAGACACCTTCTAGTATGCCAAGGAGGAAAAGCGCCAGATTGGCTTTCAAAGGCAAAAGCATAGTTGGAGAAAGTGCCAAGCATGGAGGTGAATTAGCTGTCATCCCTATCCCAAGCGATGACAGTGATAATGAGGCCCCCATCCTTGAAAACCTCCTCATTCACAAAGAGGGGCAAATTGAGGTATTACAGGAAGATCTTCAAAGGGCGAGGAATTTCAACCACTTCTTGGAGGTTGAAAACAAACAGATGAAGTTTCATGCAGTTATTTATGAGGCAAGGGCAATTAAGTATAAGAAAGAGGCGGAAAGGGCGCAAGAAAGAATTGAAGAGCTCATTGGTGAGTTTGATGATGAAGAGGAGGAAGACCAGCCTAGGCGGAAGAGGCCTAGGACCATCGGGCTTAGAAGAGCCTTGGAAAAGCAGAGAGCAGAAGAACAAGCCCATTTCCAAGCCTTTCCTCTCACTGCCCTCCTTGAGCAGGAAATTGAGGAAAACAAAGAAGCATGGCTTGAGAGAGCTAACCAGCATTTGGAATTAAAGCTTGAGAAGGCAAATAGGGATCTTGAGCTGCAGAGGAAGAGGACACACCACTTCCAAAAGCTAAATCAGTTTGCCCGGCGCAAACTAAAGGCAGCACAAGAAAAGCTGAAGAGGTCAAAGGAGAAGCGCCTAGCACGGAAGGAAGCAAAAAGCATATCAGCCCTTGATATTTTGGCTTCAGCTTCGGAGCATGTTTCTATGGACCCTTGAGGGTCATGCATGCCAATTTTGGGCCTGTTTCGGAAACTTTTTGTTTTTTGGCATTTTTGGGTTTTTAGCCAAAAACTCATAAATTCGCCATTTCAGTTTGATGAGTTGTCAAGAGAGGAGGATGATACCGATGGATGCCATAATTCCATGAGCAGGTCTCCAGCGATTTTCAGGGCATTTGAAGATCATTCGCCCCCTCAAATTGGCGAAAAATACCCTCTTTTTGCACATTCTGCCCGCCATATCAGCAGTCTGCTATTTTCTGGGTTTTTGCACACAGGTACAGTTTTGGATGACTTCCAGGCCTCGGATTGAGATGGTTTCAGTTGCGCCGAAAAGTAGACACAGAGAGCTTTCCAGCAAGCCCTCATGAGCCCCATTTCGACATCGGGAAGGCTGCCAATTGCATCCAGCAAGTCAGGGGACCTTTTTCAGGCATAAATATGAAGTATTTTTGTAATTTTTGAACCTCAAAAATCTGATTTTCCCAAATGTACGTTAAACTATTTTTATCCTTGGGAAATGATGTAAAGTCAATATAATTTCCGTTTTTAGCAGTTTTTTAGATATTTTATGGGATATTTTGTGCCTTGGGCTTTGCAAAGCCTCAAGGACAAGTTTAGATATTTTGACTTGGCCAATGGGATAGCTAGTTGCTCCATGAGGTTTTCCTCCCTCAAACCTATTTATTCCATGGGTTTCATTGTAAATCAGAGGCTGAACTTGAGAGAAGAATTAATACATTGGTCATATGAGCTTTGAAGAATACACTTGTGTTATGATTTTTGGACTGCCTCTTCGATGCTTTTGAGGAATGATGAAGGATTGTTGATGGATTCCATGACATGGTAGAATGGTATAGTGTTTCTTGATATGTTTTTGTCTTCTAGTTTTCATTCATAATACATGTTTCTTGCTGCTATAGATAAGTAGAGATTGATTTTGAGATATGCCCATGGAGGCACCTCAAGATCCCTGAATCTTCATAGCTTGATGTTTTCTTCTTCCTTAGTTATGCTAAAGAATTCTTAGTTGCTCTTTAGTAACTTAAGGTATTGTTGCTAGTTTTATTCATAAGTTCTATGAATGTTAAGTAGGATGTATGGTGTGCCATGCCTACCTATTAGATGCCCATAGTTCTGTCCATGAAACTATCTCTTGAACTGATTAGTTTATCATTTTGTTGAACCAAGGAGGCCTAGTCCCGATCTAGCCCTCTGCCTAAAACTATGAAAACTTGTTTGTCCAAGTGCCCAATGACTTAGAGACTATGTTTAGGCGTTCCGGCGTAGTTTATGAGTTATTAGTTTGTCTTATATGTTTTCCCCAAAGTCTGATAGCCATTTCCCGAAGTTAGAGGGTCTTATACCTCTATGTATGGCTGGAATGTTTGATTTCTATGTATTAATTAGCTCATAGTTGCATTTAGCATGATTAATGGCTTACTATAACATGTTTATGTCTGCTATAAACTAGTTACACTTGAAATCCCTTGTCTTTCACCAACTTGTTGTCCATTTAATCCATTTTTCCCAA